>JAQFZE010001139.1:0-19606 GCA_034695245.1 Dicyrtomina saundersi | reverse complement strand
GTGTTAGTGGTCGTAAGGTTGGTGACAGACTCCTCTAGTGTTTTTGTCCGTGCTAACAGCTCCTCGTAGAGTCGGTGTTGCTCCTCAAGTTTGGCACGTATCTCTTGGACATTTTCGAGGATAGCGTTTGTGGAGACCTCAAGCCGTTCGCTTTGAGCTTCAGCCTGCGTATCCATCTTGCTATTGAGCTGTGCAAATAGTGTTCTCATTTCTTCCCTCATTTCTTCTTATTAACTATTTATGTCAATAGCACCAACATTTCTTATTAATTACTATAATTATTAATTTTTTTTAGTATTATTTATTTTAAAAATTATTTTACTAATATTTTAAAGTGAACAAAATGTAAAATATTGTCATAACCATTTAGCGTCTGAAAAACTAAAACAATTTGTCTGTTAATTGTTTTATCTTTATTACACTGCGGCTGCTAACGCAGTTTCCTTTTTGCATTTCATTTTTAAGTATGGATTAGAAATATAGTGACAACAGCTGTGTTTTTTCTCTTGTAAATTTTAGCACCTATTTTATTTTGTCTTTAGTAAGGAAATTAAATTCCAATTAATTATATCTCTCATGTGTAATTACAGTTACAAGTCAAAGTAAAAATCTTATTTCTCATAGCTGATGCTATCAAGTAGTGTTGAAAATACAAATGCAAAACGCGATAGATTTTTGTCTGCAAAAATATAGTTTTGCTGCTCACGTTTTTATGTAACGTAAATTTTTTTTGTTCCGGCCATGTCCTGATATTGTAATGAAGTTAAATAATTGGTTGGCACTAAGCATCAGTTGACCTACATCTTATAACCTAGTAACTTCAAGGTCATGACCTTTTGACTCAATTACCAAGTTTCACTGACCTACTTTCCCATTTACCAGTTAAACGACTAGGCAACGTCAACGCCCAAAAAATAACAGTCTAACGTCATTGTCAATACCAGTTAATTTCCTGATCACGTATTCGGATGCCGCCAAAGCCGCAAACTTGCCACTTCCCCACACTTACACAAGCACACGTGCTTGGAGGGCGCCAATGCTCTTTACCCACGCCCGCTTTAATTCCCTGACACGTCACAGTGCCGTTAAAGTGTCAGTCACAGCCCCATGTCAATCAATGGTTTGATGTATTACGTATAACGTGTATGTAGCGCATATGAGTCAGTCAATGCTTAGATTAAAACCAAACTTGGACTCACAATACCATATTTTGTTTTAGATGCAAAATACGTTATATAAGATTTAAATGTAATGATAATAAAATTGTAGCAACCAGTTAGAATTAAAATACAGTACAATATTAACTATTACTATTAGAAATGCAAAATACGTTACATAGTTTATATGCATACATGTGAAAATAATAATACAAGATTCAAATTTAATATTGAAATTATAGTCAGCAGCTTAAATAAAAATGAAGTGATCTACCTACTTTTCCAACACCATGCAATGCAAATAAAAAGTACAAATAACAAAAAAACTTTGCACAACTATACTAAACAAAAAAATCTTAAGTCTTCGACCAATTTAATGTGCATAACCGCCTTTAAGTGTTTTATTCGTAGTCGACACAAATACTTGTCAAAAATAGTTTAACTCATTTAAATTTGTATATTATAAAAATGCTAGTATAAATGATGTTGTGTGATTGATATAGGCACAAATAAAATGATAGACAATAATAGTTAAAGGACATTTTTTCACGTTCAATTTTTTCTTAGGATAAGTATGTTCTGTCTTTTATAGAACATTAACGTAAACATTGTTTAACGTTACCAAACATCGTTTGACAGCCTAAGTGACAACACTACTGCTGTCCAGTGGTGAAAATTAAACAAATAGCTAGTTAATTAAAGGCACTTAATACAATAATGGTAACTCTAGCGTATAACAAAAATACTATTTCATCCAAATTAAATTAAAGAATTATAGTAATTACTTTAATAAATATTTAAAGTAAATTTAATTAAAAAAAAAATAACAAATCTAAATGTGGATACCTAAAATATCGTTGTTTAGTATATGAAAACAACGCAAAATCATTTACTATGACAGATTTAAGATCTTAATTAAAATCATGCTAAATGAGAAGAAAGCTATAATCTATTGGACTTAACTACTGCCTGCAACACCACTTGACGAACAACTAAAATGCATATATTAATAAACAACATCCACTTAAAACGTTAAATACATCGTAATGTGCAACGTCAACTGCTAATTACGAAAATTTAAGAATCCAATTGACAATACTCTACACCACTTTCAGATGCGTAAGGCAACTGACAACGGCGTAAGCAAGCGCGGCAAAAAACTGATGAATCTAGTTCTAACCAACTAGCTGGCAATTCGTTATAGTAGAAACCTCGAACAGGTGTAGAAAACCCATATACATACGACGCAACTGCCTGGAAAAAACATAACAGAGTTCGGTCCTAATTGGTTAGACAAGAAATGTAGCAATGGCAAACAAACTCTTGTTTAAGCTCTAACAAATACAGCAAAAGCATATACCAAGTCCTTGTTGCTAATAAAAAAACATGATTGCTTTTTCTATAAGAGTTAATCGTACTGCAGTTTCCGTTGTGACAAAAAGCAAATTTTCTGCAACAAATTTAAACAAATGTTACTGAAAAATGAACTTGGCGGACTTTTGGAAGACAATTTACCCATTAGGAGACAACAAATATCCCTTTAAAAAAATTTTCACAACGACAGCGCAAACACGTTAGCGCAGAATATATAGACCGCCATGGCTTAAAAAGTAAAAATTGTAGAAAAATCCAAAAAATTTAATGCTTATAACACTGAGGCACTCGACTAAAGCACTACTTAGGCGAAACTTCTCTTAGCCACAAGAAAGTAAACAAATATTGAATCCCCAGAAGCAGACAGATTATTGAATAAGATATGAAATTCCGCAGACAAAACTTTTTATGAATACATGCTACAGCTACTCAACGGAGATTTAGACACAAATATTGACGGAATGGGGGAAAATCATTACTACAACTATATTGGCGTTTTTATCTAGAAAATTTATGCTAATTTTCTTCATTTATGCAATTGAAAACGATACATCTGTGTTATATCAAAAAGACTGAATTTCTTTCGCGCTTAAAACTACATCAATTTGAAGAACCAAGCCGCTTATCAGCATAGAGAAGGATGCACTAATCACATGTTTGCCTTATACTCCAGCATTCGTAACCAACCTAATAGACTAGCGCTTCAAAAGAAAGAGAAACTTGTTGTCCTCTTTGTAGACCTCAGCTAGACCTTTGTAGACCTAGCATTTTATTTTATAAAAATAAAGTTGTCAACAAGCTGGCCTCAGCTACTTTTTTGTTGCCAAAGTCAATAAACTCTACGACCTAGCAAAACCAAACATCCGATGTGAAAAAGGGTACACAAATATAATGAGCTTAATGAGTTGAGTGCTGCAAAGGAATACTTTGTCTTTCACTCTGTAGTTTGTCTACATTGACAATATGACAGAGATTCTCCCGTCTCAGTAGCAGTGGTATCCAAAAAAACCAGATGTTTACTATTAAACTTCTCATACCACTCGGTGCGGACGACTTTATTCTACTTGCGTCTAAAACAATGGATTTACAGGGACAAATCAACACACTGAGATATTTTTTCAAAGCGAGTTATCTAACTGTCAACCAAGCTAAGATTATAGTCATGCAAAATTTAAGCAGGACATATTAAAACCTATGTGAAAACAAAGTGGAAGAATGTTTTCATATAATGCTTGACTAACGCACTATAAACACCTCGAACAAATTTTTTAAGAAGCAACCTGCCAGCATCCAACAAGTCGAAACCTTACATTGACAATTCTCAACCGTCATCATGACGCAGAATGATTTGGACATCTCCTTAACGTCTGGAACGAAGCTTTGAATTTTCAAAACTTTTACCTCAGCTGTATTAAAGAATTATAAATCTTTTTCTCCATCCACAAATCATACACTACACACAATATATAACATAACTCGTTCTAAAATATTTACTAAAACAAATATAATAAAGTAAACAAACTACCTTGATAAGTACTTATTTATCCATTTATCTGATTTATGTATTAACAGAAATGAAACTTATGTACATTTAACTGTAAATCCTATACTAATTTACACTTTTTTGACATAATCCAATGTTAAGAAACCACAAATGTATTTTTATCTCTTTAAAGAACAACTTATCAAGACACGCACAAGATACAACTTCACCAACCTATTATTAATTGCCAAGGAACTTTAAAAAAAATTTCTAAATACCTACTTTGTAATAACTTAGCTTGGCTGACGCCAAATCAAATCAATGAATATATTATCATTATAAATATAAGGTTGTCAACCTGTTTGTGCACAGATGGTTTCTGACTCAATTCACAAAACCTTAATGCGTCATTATATAACCCAAACTGTGACGATAAGTTTATTTTAAGATTACAACGCCCATAAATGCAATGCTGAACCCAAAAGTTTTCAGGACATTTTCTGCATACAGAATATATTTCCAGTATAGATGTTTATAGTTTTTTAACATTTAAACTCAATGATGTTTAATATTAAAAATACTGTGTTATAAACAGTTAATACTCTGCTATTTTTTCTGTTCGTTGATACTCACGACTCCGCATATTGTTTTTTTGATTTGCGTTAATGCATTTTATACATCTTAAATATATAAGTGGATTTTATATTCAAATTATTTGAAATTAAAAGCGTAGATACCATTGCCTTAAAGAAAAAGTACAAATATTAAATATTAATAAGAATATTAAGAAGATTATATTCAAAATACTGCTTGCAATTATTAAATGAATAAACATAACACAACGCAATACGTATATTAATATATTATCAACTAATTTGATTTTTAAAATATCTGAATATTCAACTAAAGTTTTAATTCAAGTATACGCAAATGCACGTGTCTTAAGCTCTTGAACCTTATCAGTTATATCTCACACAGTTTTACCGTTTAATGGTTAAAGTACTGTAAGCAAATATAGTATCTGCTACATTACTCTACATCATTCCTAATTAATTACAATGTAGTTAAGTTTTCACGTACGCATCCTTGCAGGCGCAAGGTCTATAAAAAAAGTGGATTTTATTATATTTCTTAACCTTATTTTTTAATGTTTAACAATTAAATATATGAAACTTTAATGTTACAGTACATTAGGTTATGATTAATTTCAAGCTAAAATATCGATTTTGAAATTATAATGTACGGCATAATTACGCAAGGTTTACTTTTAATTTAGTGTCTTCTGTTGATGTAACGCATTTTTTTAAAACTTGGCTTCAACACGGCTGTGGCTTGCGCGTTTAGGCCCACAAGCTCTTGTTCAATATTATCTATACGTGTCCCTATATCCTGAATTGTCTTGATTGCATGTTCATTTGTTAAGCCATCTTGTTATCAAAATATTTTAATTTCAGCAGTAAGAATTTTTTAAAGTGCTTTAATACTTGCAGAAAACTGTTTAACTTATAGGTTGACTGTCTTTGCTGGGAAAATTGGCATTTGTTGTTTATTTTGTTGAGCCATTAGGTCCAGGATATGAACAATAAATGTGTAAAAAGAAGCTTACACTGCTAATTTTGCGAATACTTCTGAATGCAGTTTACAAATAAAATGTGACAACAATTTGATTATAAATAAAAATTTTCAATGCCTTATATTATCATCTGTATTTTCAAAATTTGTTTGTAATTAAGTAAACTAGCAAACACTTAATTAACTTGTAGAATATGCATTAAGCTTGTGACAAGATATTTGTTCTAGGCTTCACAGCCACCCATATTGTTGCTAAGCAGGAGTAGGAAGCAAGATAAGATAATTATCAGATCTTTGTCACGGACATAATAACAAACTTCACCGTTCTATTTTTCTATTAACTATACCAACTTCCTGGGATACTTGTAGCCACTACACACCACAAGTGTTTCAAGGACAGAAACGATGTAAGTATTGAATAAACTATACTAAGGTAGCAGCATGCATAGCTGCCAGAGGCTCAATCAATGAAAAAACGTATACATTTATTTGCAATGGCTTCGCCTCTCGTCATTGCACTCCTTAATGCGTAATTTTACTTTAGAACTAACGCATCTTAGCTATCTCCACTCACACTGCACCATCCATTTTCCTCACACAACCAAATACCTGCTATACAAATATGCCAAAAAAATGACACGACAGTGATTTACCCTTTCCTAGCCGTAAAGGCCACTGAAAAAAGTATTAAGGACCCCATACCTGACGACTAAGCCACGGCTGCCTTCAGTTTTAGTTCAAAAAGTAAAAGATATTTCATGTCCAGATCATTTGTATTACATTTCATAGTAATATTAAAAGAGTTGTTAATAGAATAAAAGACATCTGATGATTTGGCTATCGCAAACAAAGCTTGCACGTAAAGAATACGGTTTGTGGTTTGGTTGACTTTACAATATTCGTAAGTTCTCATTTTCAACGAATTATATCAAATTGATCTGCACTGGATCAAATAGCGAAGTTGCTTTGTCTTTAGGATTTAGTGAAACCCCTAGGATGTTTTTATACTATTTAATGTACGTTGCAGGTGGCTCAATCAATTACAAATAATTTTATTTGGAACTTGGCCTATAGTTGTAAATGATATCAAATGAGGTGTATTAATCTTAGGACTTTGTACTGTATCTGGTTGTAGCTTGACAGTTGATTTGCTTAGTGTGTCTTGTCAATGCAAAACAATTTTTGCAGCTTTTTTAACAAGAACAAAGCCCGGAAAAGGTCAACTTCTAAAACATAACAGTCTAACGTCATTGCTAAACACGGTTATTGCATCCAATTACGTGCCTGGATGCTGGCAAAGCCGTTGACCCCCCCCCCCGTCTCTTAACCTGCACAAGTGTTTAAAAGGCGCCAATGCTCAAACACTGCACCTGCCCCAATACTCTGACACGTTGGAGTGCCGTTAAAGTGTCAATTACTGCCACGTGTCAATTAATGTTATGATTTATTACTTACACCGTGTATGTAGCGCATATCAGTCAGTCAAGGCTTAGTTTAATCATAAATTTGGAATTATTCACATTTATATATTATTAATATAGACGCAAAATACGTTATATAGTTTCAACATGTAATAATAATAACATTTTTTTTTGTATTATCATTTGAAATAATTGAAATAATAGCAAAAAGCAACAATTCAAATCAAGTAATTAACCTTTTTGTCTAGCGCCATGCAATGCAAATGAAAAATTAAAAATTAAAACAAAACATTACATTAAATTACTACACAATAGAAAAGAATCTTAGGTCCGCGATCAATCTAATTGGCATAACTGCTTTCAAATTTGTTTATTCTTAGTCGACCCAAATCCTTGTCGGAATCAGTTTAACTCATTAACATTTGTACAGCAAAAAGTATTTAGTGTGATTGATTTTGACATACATAGAATGATGGCATTAAACGTTTTAGTACCTTTCTTCCTGGATATGGTTTTTAACAAAAAATGTCACTTCGTCTTGTATAAAACGTTTACGTAGACATTCTTTAACATTAGATTTAATAAGATTTCTTATTAAATTGTACTCTAAAGTTTCCCGAGTCAGCTTTAAGAAATTTATTGTGTCGTTTTATTACTAATACGTTGACCATAAGATTACCATGTAATGACTATGCCTGTATTATTGTTGTAAAGCAGGGTTTTATTTCTTTGTACTTTTTTTTTATTGATTACATAAAGAAAACACACAAAACATGTCACATACAATGCAAAACTATTCGCGACAACTGGACATGTAAAAATAGAGAAAGTCTAATAATAATTAAAAAACTATTTTTGTAACATACAGACAAAATTTAGTAAAGAAAGATAAAAAAGCTCAAGCTGCAAATAACATGAGCAGTAGAAAACAGGGGTTACAACTAGAATGCACTTATCTGATGCTAACTCTATTTACTTAATTAGAGATTTAACATTTATAACTCATATTTTTCTACTAATTAATTATACTAATAGTTAGGCTAACTTAAATGTGTCTCATATTTTTGAAATTGGTAATTTTCTGTACCTTTTAGTGTTGCATTTATTAATTCAGAACTTATTTGTTGATAAGTTCTGAATTATTAACGTTTAACGAAAATTATTTAGCAGCACTTTATGTTGCCCAAATACTGATTAGTCTTATTTTATTTGCTACATTCTTGTGATTTGTGTCACTAACATGAGAACATTCTATGATTTACAGACATGGTTTCTCTACAGCAGTTAGTGTTTTTAAATTTTGAGGTATTGCTTGGCTTCATGCAACTATTTATTAATATTATTGAGAGAGTCCTAAATATGAGAAATGTCTCTATACTTTACACATTCTGATATTGTTAAGCCATTAACCAATCCATTGACGAGAGGTTGTAATTTATTTGTTATAGTTTGGTGGCTACTTTTAAATTTAGTATCGCATTAATTAAAATAATTAATAAAAAATGGTGCCCTGAGGCGTTCTGTTACTTATATTACAAAAATCTGACAAAGTTTTGTTTTCTTTTACACATTGAAATCTATTACATAAAAAATCCTCAATTTATTTCACATCACACATGTCCACATCAATTGAAATATTTCACATATTAAAATGGTACGGTTTACTTGATCTTAGACTTAAGACAAGTAAAGTAATACTTTAATCACATACTGTTTTGGGCAGTCCATTATCTAAAAATGAAGTCATTTAAACTTACAAAATAGTAGACTGTTGAGGAACCTTTAGGTCAATCAATCTGATTTGGGCTAATTTGCTTAATTACTTTGTTTAAAACTTGTTTTAACATGAACTGTTTTTGCATATTTCCAAATACGTTCGTCTGAGAAAGAGGCTGTTAATTTTTAACGCATAGATTAGTGATATCCTGGTATATTGAGGTAATGTATCTAATTTTCAAAGGGTAAGGCATGAGGTAACTTTTGAACAAAAAGTGACATAGTGTCAAGTGACATAGCTCATTAGTAAAACCAAATCCAAATTCTTGTAAAATATTAGTTGGGGTATGTTTAAAAGCATACGATTTGTAAAAATCTAATGTTTTTAGTAAGGTAAGTTCATTCTTACATCAGGAATGCTAAGCAGCTAAAAACAAAAGATTCAGATACGACTTTAGCTTTTAATTTTCCAAATATTCGAATTCGGATTCAGCATTAGCTGGATCAGCCAAAACATGCTTGCGTGTTTTACACTGTAAAACATGCAAGCATGTGGACTCGATCCTTGAAAATCCCTATCTCGTTGCCGTCCGTTGGCACATGAGACTACCTTGCCCCCCTTGGAAGGGTAGTAGTACTTGTGGTGTAACTAAATTGATATAGACTCTAATGTAATAACTGGGGTGGCGGGATTATCTAGTGCATTTGCATTAGCATTTGTTGCTAATGTAGCTAAAGATAAGGTAAAAAAATTAAATAATTTGTATGATTTAATTACTACTGATAACGTTTTTGAGCCTTTTACGCCTGATAAGGTCTTGTCAAGTTTTTCTCGCCTTGGGTATAGGAATGAGTGCAATACAAATAAGCTTTCGTATTTTATTTTGAATAACTGAATGAAATCATTAGCTTTGCCTTTAGCTCTATTGTACACTTAGTTCTTTTGTCTTGCTTTGTATCCGTCAAAACTCAAGTATGCAACTGTAACTCCACTGTACAAAGGAAATGGTTCCAGACTCGATGCTTTGTCGTATTGTCCTATTTCTACTTTTAATACTTGATCAGGTTCTAGAACAAATGCTGTATTAGAGGCTTCTAAATAAAATTGAGTTAAGCAGTCAACAGCATGGGTAAACAAAGAGACAGTCTTTTCAGAGTGCTGACCTTGCATTTGTGTAGGATGTTTATAACTTCATTGACTTAAAGAGTGGTAGAGTTATTGCAGTATTCATTGATTTGCATGAGGCTTTTGATTTCGTACCCCATGTTTAACTTTTAATAACGCTAAGAGATGTATACATGATAGATGAGCATCTACTTGAACGTCTTACTGATTACCTTTGAAATAGAAAATTTAAAGTGAAAATTAGTTAAAAAGTTTTAGAGTCGTATGATTCAAATATTGGAATTTTTCAAGGTTCTGTATTGAAGTCTTTATTGTTTATCATCTATATAGATATATGATGTCCTAGCAAATAAGGTTAACTATTTATTATACGTTGATGACCTGGTAATTTATTATTATGTGCCTGTGTTCACTGATGCTGTACAACCATAATCTCCGCAGTATGCATTTCTTAAAGTGCTTTTATACTTGCAGGAAAACTGTTTAAAGCTATTACACATTGATAAACTGTCTTTGTTAGGAACATTGGTATTTGCTGTTTATTTTGTTAAGCCATTATGTCCAGCAAATGAACAATAAACGTGTAAAAATAAGCTTACACTGCTAATTTTGCAAACACTTTTGAATAAAGCATACAAGTAAAATGTGATCACACTTTAATTATAAATAAGTTTTTTAATTGCCTTATATTATTATCTGTATTTTCAATATTTTTTGTAATTTAATGATCTAGCAAACACTTAATTAACTTTTTAAATATACATAAAGCTTGTGACGAAATATTTGTTTTACGCTTCACAGTCACATATTTTTGCTAAGCAGGAGTAAGAAGCAAGATAACTGACTTATAATATCTTTGTCACGGGCATAATAACAAACTTCTTACCGCTCTATTTTCCTATTAGCTATAACAACTTTCTGGAAAACTTGTAGCCACTACAGAACCATAAAAGTTCCGAGGACAGGAACGATTTAAGTATTAAATATACTATACTAAGGGAGCAGTATGCATAGCTGCCAGAGACTTAATTAATGGAGAATCTTAGACATGTAATTGCAATGACTACGCCTCTCGTCACTGCACTCCTGAATGCGTATTCTCACTGTAGAACTAACGCATCTTAGCTATCTCTACTCACACTGCACCATCCATTTCCCTCAAACAAGCAAATACCTGCCATAAATATATGCTAGAAAAATAGCACGACAGTGATTCACCCTTGCCCCGCCGTAGAGGCCACTGTAAAAACTATCTTGAACGCCATATCTGACGACTAAGCTACGGCTTTTCTCACAGTTTGAATTCAAGTAGTCAAAGATATTTTTGGTCTGGATCATTTATAATACATTTCATAAAGTGATATTAAAAGATTTGTTATTAGAATAGAAGACATCTAAGAATTCGGCCATTGTAAACAAGTTTTAGCGTTAGGTATGATATGCAGCTTAAAACGGTTATTGACTTTTCTTATTTCTGAAATTATGTTAAATGCCTTTGTGTTGTCGATAATTAATTATTGTGTTATTGTGTATGGTAATCAAGATAAGCGTGAGCTACAGGCATTGCAAAACAAAATTAATGGTTTAATTATTCAGTTTACTGATAAGTCTCTGTATAGTAAACGAAAACAAAATCGATAATGCTACAGCAATGGAAAATGTTATTTTAGAAAAACCAAACATTTTGTCTGTTTCAGAAAGAATAAGTTTTTATGCATTGTCTTTTGTGTATATAATACTCAGATTTGGGTCAGGTATAATTAAATTTAATTCGTGGTTTGTTCTCAAGCATTTGAAACAATCAACTAGGCCTAGTAATTTGTTAATTTTAGAATATGCTGTGAATTGTAGCATTGAAGCTTTTAGAAATTTATTCTTGTATAAAAGCATTACTAAATGTAATAAGTTGCATAAGAATGTTAAATGTTTAAATGAATCATTGTATTTAAGGTCACTACTAACTAAACATTTAATTGAATACATTTGTAAGATTTGATATGCAATAGTATTTGTTTTAATTTTACTTATTTTATTGTGTAATTATAATAGTGTCCGTTAGTTGAGAGCAGTACATTTGTATTGATGAACTTGACACTTAAATAAAGATTACTCAAACTCAAACTCTATTTTGTCAACCTTTTCAGCGTTGCGTAAATGGCTACATCGTTAAAATTTCGTGTCATCTTTTTCATAGTAACCCACCTTGAACGTGGGTGACACTATTTACGTAGGACCCCAATTCCGTGCCTTGTATAGGTATACACATTTACATACAGTTCTAACAAAACTTTAAATTCGCGCGGCACTGCAGTACAAGGTAATCTATGTAAAACTAATAGTATAATGTCAGACAAATGTAACTGCGATAGCAAGTGACTTTAAACATTCAGGTGCAAGGGTAAGCGAGCAGTTGTTTGGTAAAGCTTAAGGTAAGTGAAATTCCAAATTCCAAAAAACAATCAAAACAACATTACAAAACTAATTTCTAATAAAATGCCTGTATACGTTAAAAGAGGCATAAATAATACTTCAGCTGCACCCACAGGTTATGATTATGATAGATATGTGGGTAAGAGAGAAAGGGGGCGAACAGGAAGTGAAAAACACTTAAAAAGCAAAACTCTTTGCATAACACGTGTAACGACACACCAAACACCTATATACACGATTGCGGAAAAAAAGATTGAAGGACAAAGTATGGTTTCAAAAATTCAGCTAAGCCGTGCAATTAGAATGATTTCATTATGACTTTCTTGGTATGAGTCATAAATGACGTCGGCAAAATCATCACTTTTATAATCGCAGAACCAATAAATTACGTAGCTTAGATTTTCAATATTTTTAATGGATGGTCCATTTTTCATATTCTACACAATATGGAGCAGTGAGGCCACCTTGAAGTCAAGAAGACTACAAAAAGTACGTCATAGGACATTTTGGCCAAAGCTAAGAGAGGACGACATTGAATACTTAAAGACCTGTCTCGAATGTCAGTTTAATAAAACACCAAGAATTAGACCAGCTGAGTTTTGCCAATTTATTAAAATACCCACACAACACTTCATCTGCGTGCAAATTGACTTTGCAGGACTGGTTTCTACATCAAATTTCCAGAACAAATACATATAAACCGCCGTGAGCTACCTTACAAAATTTCTAATTTGCAAAACAGTGCTAAATTGCACCGCCAAGACAACGGCTATATTTATTACAGACAAGATAGTTGCAAAATTTGGGACACTCTATTATCTACAATTAGATAATGGAAGAAAATTCCTAAATGAAACAAAAGAAGAGCTTAACCAAATTATCGGGACAACCTACATTACTTCGAGACCTTATATGGCTCAGACCAACAAACTTGGTCGATCAACAAATGATGTATCAATAGAAATGATTTAGTCCTACGCTATGAAGAATAAACAAAAATAGTACCAGTCCGTCTCTTCATTGACATTTGCCATAATCTGTTCATTCCACCACAGGACCAACACCATTTTTTGTTTTCTCGTCGACTCAGAGCTTGAGCTGCTACATAAAAGCAAAGCATCAACTTTCATCAACAAAATCGCTATGCGAGGAAGATGGCTAAATTAGCCATTGACATTGAACTGGCTAAATGGGCTAAACAGTTTAATTTAGCCAGGCAGAGAAAAAATTTAAAGTCGCAGATTTGGTATTGTTACAAACCAAAATAGAGAAAAGAATAATTCTAAAAATTACTTTCTATATTTATAGGCCCATACAAAATTATTAAGGATGTTAAGATGAACAACTATAAGCTTGAGGGTTGCGAAAAAAATAAGCTTATTCAATTAAATAATGATGTTGAGAGGTTGCGGCCATTTTATATACGTAAAGGCAAAATAATCCTACCCAATCGTGTGTCCGGAGTCCTATAAGTGGCTTCCGAGGCTATCACACCAAGACAACGCTTACCTACGTCACCCCGCCTACCAACTCTATATCAACCACAATGTACTTTTGCTCCTTCATATTAGATGCCTACATTACCACTTCAACACCCTATGCCAACCACACATCAAAACCTACCCATAGAAATACAACAACAACCTAGTGTAACTGATATAGTTAAGAGGCGACCCGGTCACCCTAGGCGTTTAAAGAACTGCAATTTTTAGCTACAATAGACGATAAGTATATACCTTATAAGGATAACATTAGGAATCTTAGTTCTTAAAAATTTGTCTAGCTCCACAAGTCACATTTTAGTTTTTGTTTTGAGAGTTAGAAGAATTACATCACCAGTTTCCAGTATAATACAACACACAAGAATGTAAGTATATTTGTAGCACGGCCAATAGTTTTGAAATTGTTTAATTTTATTTAAGTTTCGATTTCCAAGTATAATAACCTTAACCTACTTAGATAACCCTTATTTTCCTTCCAGGCTTAAAACTACTAAAAAAACTACAAGACCCAGATCCTCACAGAGCTATTGGAATAGTTAAGTCCCCTTAAAAGTACCAAATGGACGGGTCTATTAGTCTTAAATACTTATAGCGCCGTATGATTTTACATAAGTCCCTAATTGGTGCAACGACTAAACAGAGCAATTGAAGGGTGTGTTAAATGAAAAATTGATACACAAATTCATAAAATGTCACTAATTAGGCTGTTTGTCATTAGCTGCATACGCAGACCCTAGCATAGAGTTTAAGGCGCTGCCGCAAACTATTTTTTAGTAATAAAAAAAGGAAAAAACTACAGAATTGTTTTTTATTTCACCTACTGACGAGCAATTATTTTTTTAATAGTAATAACTTGTAGAGCATAATATAGTTTAAAGTCTTTCACCTGTTGTCTAGGTCTTTTTGAATGTTAATAAACGTTTTTTACGAATTTTAGATAATAAGTGGCATACGTAGTGCCCTACTTAGGGGCCATCACATCAACCACCTTTATAGCTAGTTGTATAGAGGAGAGAATAGAATTCCGAATTTAAAATTAGAGAATAAAACACATTTATTTTTTATAATAATATATAGTTCATAGTTATAGTTATAGTATATAGTTCTTATAGTTTACTTACACAGCTACTGTTGACTTGAGCTAAAAATTGTAATCAATAAATCTCTCATAGGAAGGGACACAACTATTGCAAAATATTTGAATCTAATCTAATTTATTTATAAAAATGTTAAAAAATGTAATTATTCTGTATTTTTGCTATAATATAATTTAAAAAAATAATATTAAAAAGCATTTACCTGTTAAGAGGAAGAATTTTAAAAGTCCTCGCGTGATGTCAGGTCAAACAGTCTGGCAAGATGAGTGCCCTGTATATTCAGGTCCAGTCAACCTGAAGTTATTGAAGAAAAAATCCATAGAAGTCCAAATTTATTATGATAATGTTCTTAGATTTAGTTGTAAATATTATTGAGTATAGTCTATGTTATTTAGGTTAGATTGCTATTAATTTTCATGTATACATCCCCAATCATATTCTCATGTAATCATTTTGTAATTTTAAACACAAATATTTACTTACTTTTTAGTTTTATATATTTTGCTTAGAACATGAAAACAGCTTTTAACCTTAAGTCCAGGTGTACTCGCCCCAGTTGGGCAGCTTACGCTTAAAAAATCAATCAAAACTTTAAGTGGAGCCCAAAAATAATTATTATGTTTTTTGCATTACTTACACGTATGCGCCGTTAAAATGTATTAATTGTATTTAAATTAATTGTAATTAGTTTAGTTTACCTTAATTAGATTTTAAGTCAGACAATTTTGTAACCTAGTTGTGTGATATTATGATTTATGTATGAAGTTTCTATTTTATTTTAATTTATGCACAAAAATCCGATTTGGATTGGGGTCGAATCGCGACACGCGGGGCACACTGGATGTTACTGCGGCAAATTTAGGTGAGTCAAGCATTGTTAAAAACTTTGTCTAAAACCAACAGAAATCAAATTACGGCAGTAGTTTAGAAAATGACAATTTTTAGGCACTCAGAATTGTATTTAAATATTTTTAAACTTTTTAAGAAAACATATTTTTGAATATTGACTTATGAAATTGGATGCCTAAAATTGTTTCAAATTGTTTAGTACTAACCTTGGTTTTGTACCCCTCCGAACTTCGAAAATTTCACGAGAAGGGAATGGATTGACGTCATGTCAGTCCGCTCTCAAGATCGAATTAAAAATAATAAATTTGATGAATGTAGTTTTCAAATATATAAGGAAGATGCACTTTACTGATGATGAATTAAACAGCTCAAAAATGTCTGCGATTTCATCGCAATTCAGCGTAACTTATAAGACACGTAAGCTAGCATTATTTAGTAGTATAGTAATATTATCAATAATAATTTCATTGAGTCGATTTGGCGTCAGCCCATACAACATTGTTAATTGTTTTAAAGAGGTTAAGCTAAAAGTATAGGCATAAGTGCCACATCATTTAGCGTTAAGTTTATTGTACAAGTAGACAGTAGAAACATACCCTTTTCCCGTTTCTCACAAAAGAGGTGTGTTATGATATACATAGTGCATACCATATCATGAGTAATGTATATTTATTAGCATTTAATGTTATGTAAATAAATAGTATACGACTGAGAGAGATTCATCTATATCCACAAACTAATCAAGTCAGTGCAGTACCAACACTTAAGAACGAACACACACTCACTAGTCAGTAAGCCTAAAATACCTACTTTATAATTACTACCTTCTACAGTGTACTACTACTGCATTCATTTGTTCATTTACACAGTCCATCTGCATTACCTACTATGTACTATCACTAGCCAAGCCACCCATACTAACTACAATTATGTTTCTAGTCAGAAGCTTAACAATTGTTAAGCGCCGTCGCCAGTTACACTTATACCGGCAAAAATCTTACTACATCCCGCCCAACCTGCCAAAATAGAAAAACTGTGCGTGCAACTACATATTTATTAAAATAAGAAATTCATGTAGGAAAGGTAAAAGGTGAGTTAGGCGCTGTCGTAATTTAAGCGTTGCCACAATAGGGTTCTACTCTTATATTAAAGCAAATAAGAAGGTTATGAAAAATTCCAAAAATACCAGTTTAGCTTCTCCAGCTAGTACATAACAGGTGTTGCCATCTACCAGCCAGAGAAGACCAAAACTCAAGAAATTCCTCCATAATTCAAATCAAAAAGGGACGAAATAACTGTAGATCGCCGAACAGGAAAATCGCCAAAACGCTCCAATTCCGCAGCAGCTCCAGCCACCGTCCCTTCTCATAAAAACCCACAACGCTCAAGTGAAAACCACAGCCCCTCCACGTCCCTTCCCACAGAACCCACACAAGACAAGATTTAACTTGTTTTTCTAGTCAGAATCCCTTTCATAGAACCTACAACGCACAGCTAAACATACAATTTTCCACTAACGCCACCAAGAAAGCATCAGCTCTTCCGCTCTTCTCCTTATCATCTCCAAATTTTTCAAGCAAGCAGCATCTTTGCCGCATCGCTCCCCAATTCAATTATCGTTTTACTTCCCCTACTATTAGCACGTACTCTAACTTTTCTCCTCTTTAAATTATCCCTTTCAAGTCAGTAGCAGCTTCACTGCTCCGTCTTCCCATAGCTGGATTTTCTTTTTTCTGAATAATAAGTATTATTTGTTCTACGCTCTCAACTCTATTTTCTCAATTCAATTCGTTTTCCAATTTTTTAGTTCATAATACAAATTGTAATGTTATATTTCAAATTTCAGTTTCAGTTCATAAATTATACAGTCAGTAATTTTAGTTTTTTGATTCAATAATGGTGGAAAACGAGAAAGGATTACAGGAGGATCAACCCTTAGTTAATCCTCATACAATCCCTCCACCGTCTAAACCCTTTCCATGTAAAAGTGAAATCAGTTAAAATCATTTTCCTTTTATCATTTATCCCATACTCTATTGAATTCAAAATTACTCACATGAATAATTCAAGTGATCACATATTTAAAAATAATTTGAGATCTAAATTAAGTACTGTTAAAATAAGTAAATTGTACCAAATTTGTAAATCAGTAATTCGCCTGTTCGCAAACTCGATCCCTCCACTCTTAATTTTCCGATCATCACTCCTCAACATGGTCAATTGTAATCCGTGAGAATTTATGTTAATAGAGTTTAGTGGACGAAAACCTATAATTAGTAAATATGTATATATCTGTATAAGTAATTCTTTTGCCGTGAGGCCAAGAGGCCAAGAGGCCTCACAGAAGTATTTTCAACTTTATTCAGCTTTGCTTTTTGATTTTCCAAATTTTCATTTGTAAAATAAACTTTTTAATTTGTAATATTTTCGTAATCTAAATGTCTTTGTCCTCCGTTTTCTCGTTTTCTCACGTATTATGATTTTCTCAATTCTCTATTCTCATTGTTCATGGGTTTTCCGAATGTGAAACATGCAATCTCATTCTCCGTTTTATCATTTTTCAGTATGCACTTAAGTACTTCCTTGTTCTCTATTCTCATCCCGCGTGATTTTCCTTTTAAAAGTATTTAATTCTATTTTCCATTTTCTTATATCTCATGCAATCAACTTCAGGGGGACGAGGTTCTCCGAACCCGTCTCCACACAATTTAAGTTAGATTCATCCTGGTAAACCAGGGAATGAAGGTTCTCTGAACCCCTCCCTCATTATTTATGATAGTTATCCCCATCAATTGGCAAAATATAATTTAGGAATTTATTAACGCAACAGATCACCATGAAGCAATTGTACGTAATGCTTTGTGATGATGTGTACGTTGTTGGATTTTTAGAGAAAACCTTAATTTTCTATTTTGGTCGACTTTATTCCTTGATAATTTGAAATTAATTTCTTATACCAATTTTCCGTTTATATTCTCCATTTTCTAACGTAGTTGTATGGAAGCCGAAGGCTCCGTATACGAATACGCATCTGTTATTGATTTCTTTCTTAAGTCAAGTTAAGTTAA
Organism: Dicyrtomina saundersi; assembly: GCA_034695245.1. Lineage (NCBI taxonomy): Eukaryota > Metazoa > Arthropoda > Collembola > Symphypleona > Dicyrtomidae > Dicyrtomina > Dicyrtomina saundersi. The sequence continues at coordinate 811 of JAQFZE010001139.1, read as the reverse complement.
CCTCTACGTCGCTAAGCTGGAATTTCCCAAGAACATTTGATAATTATTGATACTTCCGAATATTCTTTATTTGAACTCCAATATGTATACATTTCTTCAACTGACTAATGATGAAGATTTGACTTTTTATATGGAAGCGCGAAGATACGGCCACGCCGGTTCTTAACCCACTTCTTTGTGAAAATTCTGAGTCTTCATCTTTTCATATTTGCATCTTTCATATTTTCATCTTCAGGCTCATCCCCTTCATAGGATGCGGTGGACACCCCCACACTGCATTTATCTCTACCATCGGTCCCATCGCATCATTACATAATTTAGATTTATGTTCCATAATTTAGTTTAAGAATTTGATTATCATGGCTTTATAATTTTCCATTTTAACAAATAATACGCGCAACGATTTGAGAAAAATTAGTAGGAATATATAACTCGGCAACTAGTTTACGAATGGGAATATTTGGAACACTCCCATATTAACCAGTGCGTCCCGCTCATTCGTGATCCTGGTTCCCGTTTTACAAATCTTTGCTGTAAGTTCAGTATCTACTTCGGGCCCCCAGTCGACAAATCCGTCGCAAAGCGTCGGATTTGTTTCTTTCGCTAGATATTTACTTCCTTCCAGTTAGCATGAACCGGTAGCGTTTTAATATGCCAATGGTAATCCCATACGGGAGGCCATCTAGCACTCGTCGGAGGAACATATCGGCCTAGACCACTCTAGGAAAAGTTAAAATTTTTTTTATTTAACTTGTCGATTTTTATAGTAAAAGTGACATTTTCAGTTTTTCTAACTATCAAACTGCATTAA
>JAQFZE010001138.1:0-19612 GCA_034695245.1 Dicyrtomina saundersi | reverse complement strand
ATAACATCATTTATGGACGATTCCCAAAGTATAGTTACATATACTATTAGCCACATCTATCACTATTGTACATTTTGTATGTAAGTCATCCCTTAGTAGGAAAACTCATTTTAACATCCATGAAAAGTAAAAAATAAATAGGAAAACTCCGGAGAGCACAACCAAATTGAAGAAAATTGTGAAAAGTTTAATTTATGTAGTGTAAAAATAGTTCTGAGTTCTTTTGAGATACATGTACGGTCACATAAAATAAAAAGTCAGGAGGATGGGAAGACTGGCTGGATTTCTTTTTGGTTATTATGAGTGTGATGTTTGTATTTTTGTGTCGTTTCACCCGTGGATTTATTTGCTTGTTGTAACGAGAAACTAAAATACTAGGGGAAAACATGCCATTCCAAGAGCAATTTGTGTTTGTGCCAACAAGGAAATTTGAAACCGAAGAGAAAACACCTAATGACATGACAAGAAAGAAGGATTAGAATATTCCTATAGTAATATCATATTTGTATAGGTATAGAATATAGGAAGCTCTGCCGTTTGAACGTTCAACATTACATAATTATCATATTATCTCTCTGTTGTTGGTGTATAGTAGTCATTCGTATCGAGATGTTGGAAAGAAACCGAAAACAATGCATATATTTGTTCGCCCTCCACATCCTCCATCTCACATATAGGACTATAGGTACCTAAGTGCTTCCAAACTTCCAACATCTTCTTTAGATATATTCTAATTTCTATCTTCCTTTATGTGTGTGTGTGTGTGTGAGCATTTGAGCATGAGCTACTCTCGTTTTCATCTGTAACGAAATTTCACTCAAGTCATCTCATCTCGTTTAGAGTTTGTTGAGGAAGACAGGAATGGCGAGGAGCTGGGTTGGCTTGTATAATATATTATGTATATACTCTTATTTTCTTCCAAATGTTGAATGATTTCTGACTTTATACGGTATGATTAACCTTTTTCTTCGGGTTACTAACTACCCGCTCTTGCACGCGGCACTTCCCGCTTCCAACCGTTTAACCTCATTTCATTAACAGGAGCCCCATAAACGATGTTCCTGTGGAGCGTGTGGTATGGATATGGATATGGAATCTCATCTCGTTTCCTTCAGTCAGTCAATCCCCTCTCCATAGGTCCAGGAACTGACAGAAAGGAACTGAACCAAATCCAAATTCCAACTCTTGAAAAAAACTAGTCGTTATTGTGTAAACTGTAAATGACATGACGTCACGTAAGTATAAGTCACTCTCATTTCCTAAATTTCAAATTCAAAATAATTGCATAAGAAAAAGCTAATTTTAATTTTTAAATTTGTGTTTGTATAGGTTTTGGTGACTTTTTCGTGCCGGGTGACTGAAAGTCTGAAAGGAAGAGTGATATATTTCAATCTTGTATCCACAGCAGTACGTACAACACCATCAGCACCAGCACCAGCCTAGTTTCCATCTTGCCTCTCCATTTCCTCAAAGAACCGAGAGATTAGTACATTAACCAAAACAAATTACTATGGGAGCAGCATGGACGATGAACTGGGTTGGGATATTGGGACTTTGAATGTAATCTGTAGGTAGGACTAAAACTGTAGGACGTACATAATATTCTATGCATTTACTTTGTGAGCTGTGTGAAAAACGTGGATGCCATGTGTAAGCCATACCTTTCTGTATGTATCTCTCCAATTTTCCCCATATCTTTTTGTGCAACCCATTAATGAGAGTGTTCGAGAGGTTTCATTTTTTTTTTCTCTTTTAACCTTATGGCATCCGCATGACTCGAACCATACGTATTTATGTATGTATGTAATTTATATCTATTACAGCGATTTGTTTCTATTTCATTAACACTAAATGTCCAACGTTTTTCCTTTGTGGTCACTGGTCACGCGACCTTAAATGGGAAAAAATTGTTGTTGTTCTATAGTATGTAGTACATACTACGTTATGTGATCTTTGGCAGGGGAATTTCTTTTAACGCAATTATTCAATACAATTTTTTTTTTCTGAGTCACTATCTCTTCAATTACGAATGATTATAATATTATTACTTATGTGGTGATCTCTTAATCTAACATCCCATCTATAACCCCTGTGTAACCTCTCTGATTTGTTGGATTCTGATTTTGACCAATTCCAATTTCAACAGCCAACCAACCAACCAACCTTCGAACGGTAAACATGCAATCTCATTTTTTTTATATAAATCATCTCATTTTAAATTGATTTTGTTTTTTTTTTCTTCTTAATTTACATATAATTTTCATTCATTTAAACTTTAATTCAAGGTTGAAGGGATCCAATTTGCCAATTATTTATAATCAACACAAATAAAAAAATTCAATTTCTACAACATGAGACAAAATAATTCAATCAATCACTAATCAAATGCATGGCTAAAAAGGATTTGTATAGTTCATTATACAACAGACGATAGACGATATCATTTGATGGATCAGAAGGAAATTAAAATGGAACAAAGAAAAATTATTCAACCAAACAAACTAATAGAGAAACAGAGGCAGCCCTTCTATGTATCCTGTTCTATACACTGGCCTGGCCTGGGAACAGGAGGCGCTATATGTTTATTGATTGCTTTACATGACACACATTATTTCATCACTTTTACTTTTTCACCATAAAACGTGCATTGGTTGATGATTTATTAAATTATTAAAATAACCTAAAGGAGACTACTATATGCTACTGATTGTGAGAGACTGACACCTACTCCCTTATGATATGAGATATTATTATTATGACGATTGCTGAAACTGAAAACTGCGAAGTGAATACAAAATATGCGAAATGCAAATTCCATTTTCATTTGTGTGAGGTTCAAACTAAATACTATAAATATATTTACCGTGTGTGGTAGTGTATTCCAATGAAAATGAAAACAGAAATGAGATTGAATGCATTACTAAAGATTAATTATGCTACTAATAGAAGCACGAATTCGAATTCGAATTTAAATTAACTAGCATCAGCACCAGCCATATTACTGTACATTGGTCCCAGTCCCGGTCCCATAGCTCACAAAGGAATGAAATATTATATTATTATATAAAATTAGGGATTCAAATTGTGTTGCTGAATAGATTGTGATAGGTGATGGTAATAGTAGGTAATAGTACTGCAATAATGTATTACTCATCGTCAGTAATATTATTATATTCATTCAATTTCAATTTTCAATCGTTCGACTTCATTGATTGCCTTTGTTTGTTAACGCGTTAGACTCTCGTATCTCTCTCTGAATATCTGGCTTTACATATATATAGGTGCGGGTTCGATTTCTAATTGTAAGTAAAAAAAAAAATCCTTACTGTTGTGCTTCCTATATAGCACCTACTGATATCTTGTATGAATACAGAACACGACTCCCGTACTCAGTCATTCATAAAGTGGAGGATGGTTTGGTAATGCAATGTATGTGTGACTTCATCGTGAATTACTTTTCAGTAGTATCGAACTCGATTGGAATGAATCAAATTGGAGGGTCCCTCAATCCAAATCTGATTGTATGGAGTTTGATTCTCAATTATTAACACATCTTTTTCACCATCCCCAGGACCATCCATCCCATCGCATCGTTTTCCTTGATCGTTTCAGTTCACATCCTTTTGGAGATTATAGCCTCTGACGTATTCTGTTTGAACGCTAATTTTTACGTAAGTCACTGCTACGCTACATACTAATCGTACGTAAGTACAGAAAGATGCAGATGCAGACAGTGCTTCCATTCCATTTCATTAGATTTTCTTCGACCTCATTAATACATGTAGTTTTGAGAGATTTATTCACACTCGATTTTATTTTGATGTGGAGATGTCGACTTCGACTTCAACTTTTAGATGTGGATGTCTCGACGTCGACACGTTGTTGCTCAGCTTTTTTGCATTGCGACAGCCACAAAATAGCAAAACAACGGTGTGGTGTTGGTGTGTGTATGTGTATGGACTGACTCAAGTTATTAAAGAGGATTGAATAGAATAGAATTTGAATTGAATTAAAATCAATTTGCATTCAATGGGCTTTACCTATTTGGTTTTTTAAATTTGAATTTTGACGCTGTACTGTATTATTTTACGCTGTCTATTATTATTGTATTTAGATATGTACCATATGGCGGTGCGGTGGGGACCTGTGCCTATGTTACTTTGCAGTTTTGGAGTCTCTCGAGTGTATAGAGAGTCCATAGTTTATTTGTTACTTAACTATATGCTCCTAACTCTATAATCCTCGTCCCCGCAAAAGAGAATAAAATAATACTTTATACCGTTAATAAGTGTGAAAACAAGCTACGCCTATATTGCATGCTATAAATATGTATGTTGTTTCCACTTGATGTTATTGGTTTTTTGTCTGTCAGTATTTTTGTAAGTATTTTTTTTACTGCATGTCAGCTAGGTAGGTGATGGGGCTATGTTATTATGTACTAACTATTAACAACAATAACAAAGTATGTAAGTAAGTAGACGCCGCTCTCCTCCACCTTCCCGAACGGTCCTCGTCATCCTCATCCTCATGCCGCACACAAAGACAAACACACAATATACAGATAAAAATACCAATAGAATCTAATGGGCTTCGTAATGGTTTCCAATTTGCAATGAATCAAAATCAAAGCTTAGTTAGTGGTAGACTGTACGCTGGTGACTGGTGGATGCCAGGCAAATATTTACATTGATATATGAAGGAAGTTGTGGCTATGCTATAGTCAGTCTTGCCTTCACACACGTACGTTTATAAATTTTCTTATTTCTTTCTTGAACACGCGACTTCCCCTCACTAGTCAATCCGGCACAATGCAATGGTGTCTCATACATTATGATTCTTGAAAATTGAAATGAAAATTGTAATTGACTTGACGGTGCGGTGTGAGCTAGCTAGGTTCGTGTTCGAATGGGACGCATAAAGTAAAAGCAGCGGAGAGATGATCTATTCTAATTTGTTATTAGAAATTCAAAATCATTATTCAAAATAGTATTAGATTATGTGCAATTGAATGAGAGTCTCACTGACGATTGACGATGAGTATCTATATAATATGTAGGTATGTATGTAGTACGGAATATTTTAACCACTAATATTTTATCTCATTGAGTATTTATATTTGACACAAGTCAAAGTGTATATGAGTAGTATTGGAATTGGATATGAACTGACGATGAACTAGTCAAGTAATGACTCCTAATTTCCTTCAATTTTTTTTATGAGTATGATGAATGTTTAGATTTGATTTATTAGTGTAGCATTTGACAACCCCTATATGTCCCCTACACATATATTATATTTTATTATAATATAGTGAGTTACTATCATCTAGACAGACATTTCAAGTCTATAGTAAAGGGAATGATTATGCTGCTGCTGCAATGTAGCAATGTTAATGCTAATGTTAACGCTCAATTGTCGATTGCCTAATGATTCAAAAATGCAGTTAAGTTAATTGGAGACTATAACGCTTTCCAATATCACAAGCAAACCCAACTAAAACGAGTGCAACTTTCTGTGGATGGTCTTGTTCGTAGTTCGTGGACTTGTAACACCGCCGTGGTCAACATGGGTGTCTCGTCCGTACCATAATATTATGTGTGTAGGAAATATCTATCAAGACTCACGAGTTATATATTACAGATATAATATAGATATATTTTACCGATTTACTTTCAATACCTTCCATCTTTAAAAAAAATTGTGACTTACTGACATTTAAAATATGATGCGTTCCATAAATCGCATATGAATTACGGAGAGACGTTACAGTTTATATGGTACGGCTACACAGTTTAAGTCATGATTGGGTGAGGTACAACAAGGTAAATCACATCACGTCATTTTTCTGTCGTTTTTTAGTTCTGTGCGCCATTCAAATTTCGATTTTAAATTGTAGCCTTCGTACACAGCACGAGTACCAGTACCAGCAAGTCAAATGCGAGTATATAGTAAAGTGCCTATTTAGTCAGTAACAAGAGCTAGAAAGTATTGAGCGTTATAATAATATAATGATATTATTACATTGGAGATTGCAGGACGTACTTAATATATTGTAATATTAATGTTACATTTAGGAATAAGCGAGGAGAATAATAAAGCCTTGACAGAGCCTCATTTATTGGTGCTATTTGCAAAGCGTTTACATTGAAATCCCCATCTGACTGTACATACGTGTATAATTTAAAATGTCATAATGATTGTTTTCACTCAAAATGCTCAAAGGCTAAAATAAAAAAAAAATTGGAGGTAGTTTAGGTCTTTAGGTATGCACTGTGCATGGGATGATCTGATTCCAAGTAATGTAGCCATAAATAAGTGACAAGCATTAGAGACAACTGGCAATGAGGCAATGATTAATCGCTTCTATATTTGATTTATATGTAAATACGTGATATGTACACCAGTCACCAGTCCTGCTCCGTATTAAATTCCCAATATGTTTCTCTTACGATGAGTGTACATTTTACATTAGCTATGGTGTGTGCAGGGACGGTCGAGTGTGTGGAAATTTGCCTGCGTATTTTTGAAGCCCAAGGAGAGAAAAGTCAGGACAAGAACAAGAGCAACAGGTGGGAAAAAAGGCTTTGCCGTCTGCTGTCAAGTTGAGGAGTGCAAAAATAATAAGCAACTGTACATTACTGCTCACTAAATCACAGAAAAAAAAGCAACACCGATTGATTTGGAATACAAGAACACACATAGATACAACAGATTGGAAGTATGGAAAATGAAAAATGGAAGGTCTATACAATTCAAATAATCCAAAATCATTATTATTATTGCGTGAACTTCTAGCCAACCATCCAACATCCAACCAATACAGGTAAAAACTAAACCAATTTTTTCCTACAAATATCCACCGTCATTCATTTGCCCACAACAAGAGTAAGAGCACTGTTATATCCAAGAACGAAAAAATAAAGGCAATTATAATAATGTGCCTTGTTGCACCTTAAAGCCTATATGAAACTATTCTTGTATATTACTCTTGTGGTTTTAGTTTTAGGCCGAGGACATAGGCGAGTGACGGCGACGGTCAACGGTAACATTATTATTTCTATATGTACATATTATTCGCCCTCAAATAACAGTGAAACAATGGGAATCACAGATGAGGGTTGTCACTTTATATATTTATATCCGTTATAATCCGTTCTTTCCACTTTTATTTTAAAATTAAATGCTGTCGTTGTAGGAGGACCTACAACAGAAAAGTCTCGCGCATTTTAAATTGTCAGTATTCAGTATGTAAAACAGAATATCTTGATTTGACGTATCGTTTGCAGTGTAACTTTGAGCATATTGCCATTTTCAATAACAGGTAATTAGAGAATATTTTGCACCTTTTAATTTCAAATTATTTAATTTTGTAGAATTTTTGAAACTTTTTAATCGTAACATCATGGTAATTCGCACTCTTAAAAATAATGTAGGTAATTATAGAACATTTAAAAAATGATATCTAACTAAAATATTTTGCAAATATTAGCTAGTATTACTATTATTGAAATCATTTAATTAACCAGTCCAAATTACAGTAGGTAGTATTGCATCTTCAATGACAACGAGAACGAGAACGACGGGACAGTTAGGTTATTTTATTTATTTCAAATGCAACAGAGACAGGTACAAACAAAAACGTTAAATTCGACTGACATCTCAATTGTTGTTTTTATTTGGTATTTAAATTCATTATAAGGTACTGTACAGACAGACTACTCTGTAAATGGTACGTATGACCTCTAAATGTGTCATGGAGACAATTTATAATGTTATGGAGGAATGTGAACCATGCGTCCGTTGTCTCACATCAACATAAAATACAATAATAGCATTAATTTATGGATATAGTAGTGCGTTCGTTTTCATTTTCATATTCAACGGTTTCGTATATAGTTTCAGATGCAGTGTGCGCGGGCCCTGTCTGCCTCATCTTCATCCCTGTACTCGACTCGTGTCTCTAAAACACTAAAACTCTATAGCCGCTGCCTGCCTCTGTGTTTGTGTGTGTGTGTGTGTGGAAGTGTCAAGCCGCGAGAACTAAATACTGGAGAATGTGTAATAAAAATGAAAACAGTTTTTGGAGAGTGTCTGTATGCTGAATGAATTATTCATCATCATCACCATCATCATCACCGCTGATTGTTTCCTTGTTCCCTCGTTTATGCATTCAGTCGCAGACGGAGCCATTTGAGAGCCGCATTTCATTTATTTCTTTTGCCCATAGGAACCAGAACCAGCAACCAGAGGATCATAGGACCAGTGCAACCAACACCATAGCACTCTCTCACGTCATATTCAGCTTGAGCTCATGAAGTAATGAACGCAACTTGTTATTATTGCTCATAAATCATGATGGCTCTCACAATCCCTATATCAAAGAGACCAGAGAGTTCCGAAAGAAACAACAAGTAACTAACTAACTTAACCAACGCAACGGAGAAGGAACAAACTACGTTACTACCTACAGAGCTCACAGACGCACAGTCTTTATGATCCTGATTATGAATTTGAATGAATTCCGAAACGAATAAGCCAAACCAGAACCAGACATCATACCAAGAACGACGAACGACACAGTAGAGACCAAAACCAAAGGAATCTCTGCGTACGGCGTATCTGTCTAATATCAGCAGTCAACACACTCAAAAATGTACTAGATAGGTATATTTGAAATTTCATTTTCATTTTTAACAGAGATGAAAGGGATATTTATGTAGCAATATGGAATGGAGGCGCAGACGGCAGGACTTATGGCCCAATAGCAGCATAACAGCCAAATGTAAATTTATGTAAGTCTGCAGTGCTTTAAGTAGCATAAATTAAGTAGCATAGTTTATATCTGTACAGATATTGCGAGAGGGATAGGACTTTCCTGTATAATATATATTTTTATTAAATTGTCAATTAGTTGACGAATCACGTATCTAATAAGCTCAGCATGAGGATAGTACGATGTCGAGATGGAGATAGAAGGGAAGTCCCACGAAATTATGACTATTATTATATTATCCTCTAAATTTAATTTATCAATTTGAAACTGAAATACCACGTACAAAGAGGCGTTCAGTCCTTGTCGTATCGTATGGACTATTTAAGTACAGACAGATTGCAGATTGCAGAGCATAGGCACAACAGTAGCAAAAATAGCTGTGACTACTTTATATACAGTGTATAGCTGGAAGCTACAATACAACAGGTTGCCTCACAGTCAGCCTATGCCTATAGGTACATTAATAGCTATGCATTCTCCTCACAAACAAAGAGAACTAATCCTGCAATAACAATAAAGTAACAATAGGCTAAAAATGTGACTCAGTTTAGATTTAGATTTGGATTTGAATGTGGAAAGGGAAATTTCTTTCTAGTAGTAATATAATATTGTAATGATAAAAAAAAAGTGCTTAATAATTTACATTTTGTAATAGAAAATTGTGGACTAAAATAAAATTATCGGGTTATTGTTATTCTTGTAAGTACTGAGGGTTGATGGAGCATTAAAAATCATCGTAATACTACAACAACAATACAATTCAGAGAGACAGAAAATAATAGAAGGGACACAAATAGGGGAACCCCCTTTTGCAAGCCGAATTTGAATTTTTGAATATAAAAAGTAGAACTGAAACTCTGAAACTGACTGACACTGACTATAAATGACTAATATTAATTTCAGAAGAATTGTAATGAAAATGAAAATTTAGAGAATTTAGAGATCTTTGTAAAATGAAGCTTGAAGCTTGACAAAAATATTTTAGTTTTTTTTATAATTAAAACTAATGCTTCGCATAAAATATAAGATGTATGCATGGACTTGAGGGCGTCTCAGTGTGTTTGTAGTACCTATAGTAAACGAGCAATAGACTATGGCAACAAATAAAAAATATGAATTTAAATGAACGTTTTTTCTGCTTTTAAAAATGTATAAATAAATAAATACTATGGGGCTGAGAGTATGTGTTGTTGTGAGTGAGAGGACTGTTGATGTGAAATGAAAGCACTGTGTGCTATTTTGCTATATTGTTACTACACTGTTGTTGTTAAGTCTTTTGGACAAGTACAAGTACCTATTGAAGCTACCTACGTTGACTGAATACCTGTGGAATTGAAGGAAAAGGGAGATTCATCATTTTGAAATGGGATTTTGGAGAAGAGTCTAATAAGATATTAACTTCTTGCACTCACGCACTCACACACACCGAATACTTTAGTAATTATGTACTTGGTTAGTCACTGAAAACAAAACAGAGAAGCACGCACGCTCTCCCTTCCCACCGTCATATCCCCACTGTACGAATACGAATATACGAACAAAAACAAAAAAACTTTTACTACACGCACTCCTTCTCAGAACATTTTCCTACATTTTTATACATTTTTTTAAAGGGGAAGGTGAACTGCTTATATAGCATTATTAGCTGTGGTTCCCTATATGCATATTCCCTTAGCATAGTTTTAAAATTTAAATGTGAAGTGGCTCTTATTCTGACTGCGTAATAATTAAGAGTCAAAGGAGCAAATATCTGTAGGTGTATACACTTCCATGAAAATTAAAACTAAGGGGGAACAATTAAATATAATAATAATTAGTGTTATGCATAGTATGCTCACTCGTCCCTCTGTTTCTGTAATATCTGTCTGTATGACTCCAAGAGCTGGAGAGTGCTGTGTAGAGAATGTCAGAAATGTGGCCCACACACACATATGGAAAATATATCTCTGTAAAATTCTCTCGTACTTTTCTTTGAGCTTGGTTGGAGGGAGAGAAAGGATTCAAGAATTTAAGAATTTTTGAGAGAGAAGAGAAGAAACTCGTGAATCTCTGCGTGAGAATCTTGAATATTTTTTAAATACTTTTATAATACCTACTTTAAATTTTATGACACGAGAATGTGAAGGTAAAGCTCTCGTATTATTATATTTTTCACGAATTTTCTTCTTTCTTCTCAAATGAAAATGAAAATTGAAATGGAAATTTTTTTATTAAATTGTTTCAAAATGATTTGTCTCTCAATTTTCACCCCTTGAACTCGGAACTGTTGTAGAATAGACACATTGAGGATATTCTGTTCTACATGCTACGTACCTAGGTACCTTTATTCTCCGTGTATTCTATTAAATGAACTCATCCCAATCCTATTTCCAATTATTCTCTGTAGTAATTATTATAAATGGCGTTTTTTTCTGTAACCTTCAAAAAGCAAAAAGGGGAAATCTCAATCCTGTAAATTTCAGAGTTGTACCGTACATTTCGTTTAGAAGCATAGTTTTAGGTAGTCCGCTATCATTTTCATAGTTGTACCTAATTAGTTTGGCAACGTTTTTTTGTCTTGTAGTATGACTTAAGATTAGACTCTGCTTTAGCAATAATTATTTTAACTAGCAGCATTAAAATTAGGCTTTTTTTACTGTAAGGAACATACACAGTGATATTTTATGTGGAGAAAAGACACGTTCAGAAAGACAAGGAATAGAAATAAATCTTTAGTTTTTGGTGTGGCGTTTGAGCTATTAGCGTCAGGAATATATACCTCATATAGAAATAGTAATAGCATATGTATATAGGCTTGGAGTTTGGATTTGGAAGGCAGCGGTAGTTTTTATCTGCCTTCTATATGTTAGTAGTGTGTTACTCCCAAATCCAAACTACCAAAATGTTTTACTTGTTAGCTAGGACGTAATTGTAGTGTGGTGTCTTTTGGTACCTTCTAACTAGTAAAGAAATATAAATAAATTGCCAATGCCAATTGGCAGTTCCCTTGGTTTGGCCCAATCAACATAAAAATCAAAATTAACACTAGTCATATTATACTATAGTAAATCACATCACAGTACAACATTAGCTCCAAGCTAAGCTTACACATACGTATTTCATTTTGGTAATAATCTTTTAACACACGTCATGAGTTTGGTTTTGGTATAGGAGAAAAATTAGAAAAGAAATTTAGAAAACTCAAAATTAATCAGATAATAAAAAAAACCAGTTGAAAAAAGAATCCTGAAAACGGGGGAAAATGTAAAGAACAAGAAAGAAGTACAAATACAAATAGAAAATTACCTACCAAAAATATATAGGCTAATAATGTCAATAAATAAGACTGGGAATAAAAATAAAAATAAATAAAAGAAAAAACGAGAAACGAGGGATAGTGCTTCGTATAGCTCTGTAGCCAAATTCAAACTAAGGATAATAAAGCTGCTGAAGGCTACCTCGACGTCGACTCTCGACTTCGACTGTATATACAAATGATTATTATTAGCAGGTATCCTTCTATAGGACAGCCTATAGGACAGTATATCTATATCTGCCCTGATATTATATCCAGATATCTATAAAAAAAACCTAAAAGAGTAGCTCAGTGCAAATACTATATAATTATCTCTCTCAGAGTCCCTCACCATCACCATCATCATAATATGACCACAATAAATTGCAATTGCAATTTAAATTGCCCTCCGCAATCAGCCATTAGGAGTCATCAAAATGGAGCTATATATGAAGGCTTCAAGCAGTTTTATTTTTCTCTAAAAATTACCGTCAATTTTAACTCAAAAAACTTGGGTTGATTGTAAAATCCGTCCTCTCACTACTCACTGTCTTGTCCCGCTTACAATTTTTCTATTTACACACATTTCCCCACTCTTCGACTAAACTCTCTCAAGCACTCAAGCTATACTCTCTGTCTGTCTGTCAGTAGTCTGTACTAGAATAGTGCTCTACTACTCTGTCTCTCGCACTCTCGTGCTTCACTCGTAATTATTCCATCATTTTTTTTTGTCTTTTAGATTCCTATTCCAAGAAGAAGTAAAAACTACTTGGTGAATGGAGCTGAATGGGAGTTGATATTTGATTTGTACTGAGATGCTGTCAAAAGTATTGTATTTTACCAACATTAAAAATAGGTAGGTACTTGTTGAAGTACACATTTTCGTACAAGTAAATTCCGCTTTCATTTCAAATCCAAGTGTATCTATAGATGTACATATAGATGCACCTTTATTTTATCCACAGGAGCTGATAGCGATAGCTGATTAGTGGAAATAAAAGAGCCTATAGATACGTAGATACACTAACCCAGAAGTCAAGAGCGACATCATCATGACAACGACAACGACAACGACAACGACAGACAGACAGACAGACAAGCTAATCGACATAATATCTCCAAAAAAATTCCAAGCCTCCACAGGCGAGAGCGTGTCACGGTGCGTTTACTCATAGAAATTAGTGTAGGCACTTCCACACTATACGAACTGAACAAGACAGAAAAAAAATGAGAAAAATAGAGGAAGTCAAATTGAACATGGACTGACATCCACACTATCATCTGTAAATATGTAAGGAAAATAATGCGGAGGCAGAGACAACGAGACGACGTCGACATGGACATCGACATGAAGCCAATCTGCTACTGTTACTACAATATGAGATGAAATGAGGAGTGCCGTACGATGACGACGAGAACGACGACGACGGTTTTCTCAGTTGTCTCTCTCCTGTACAGATTACAGAATTCAGAATGTGGCTAATAAATTTACTGTAGGCTGTTCCTATGATGATTATGTTGTTATTGTTATCTTGCTCCGAGTGAGTCAGTGGAAGAGAGAATCAGCGGGGCCTACTGCACACGTTTATGCACATATTTGAAATATGACTCCGTAGACAGTACATAACGTATAGATATGATGCCAAAGCCAAGAAAAAGGAAGCACATTGAGGAGTATACATATTATCTGTACAGTGAGCGAATTACGCAAAATCTTCTTGGTCTGGGTATTTCTCTGTTGGTCGCTGGTGTTGGTAAAGAAAAGATTCTATACTTTTTGCTTATGCACTCACTCTACAGTTCCCGTTGCTCCTGCATTTCAAAAAGTCAACTATGTAATATGTGCGCCTAGTTTGTGTGTGTGTGTGTGTGCAGGTAATGAAATTAAATGAAGATCGTATTTCTGAAAATAAACGGTCCTGTCGACATCCACAACTGCATTTTTCGTACACGCAACTCGTGCATCAACATCTCGTGCTGTTGGATTTGTGTTCTTTCTCGATTTTTCAAGACTCGAGAGAGACACACACACACAGGACTTGAGGACGACTGACTTGAAAAGACTTGAAGATCATCTTCCTTACTGTGTTTCACTCAGACTCTGTGCATTGCATTGGATTGGGTTGAATTCCATTGCATTTCGTGTGGGTTGTCGTTGTCGTCGTCGTTGTAGTTATCGCTCTCTGTTCTTGTTCTCTCACTACTATATATCAGTACTAGTATAGTGGGATATATACCTATAGTGGTAGAGTGTAGAACTGTAGAGACGGTGATGATGGTTTCTCGTCGTAGGTAGATGCTATAGATGCTCTGAGTTTTCTGAGCTTCCGACTCTGAGATTTTTGTTATATTTATGAAGGTATGCAATTTTTTGTAGGTACATAATTAGATATACAGTATATCAAGTTGACTGACTACACGTTGTCTGAGGTAGCGAAGCGACACCATAACATGAACTCCAACTCCAAATCCAATCTCAAGTCAGAGTGGCTCTTTTTTCTGTGTCTATTTTTCATGTTGGAGATGGATACTTTCCGTTGCGTTCCTTCTTCGTTTGTTGTCATTATCGTTATCGTAAAAAGCTCCTGTGTGTGTGTGCGTGTGTGTAGGTATATAGAGGATATAGGAGAGTATATCATACTATACAGACAGTGCACGCATCTACCTATAGTTTCCTAACTGTTTCTTTCTACTCCTCTCAATTTACTATGAGTACTGCATTGTCTGTAACTCTGTCCTTTTGCATCAATGTGAGCTTGTGTGTGTCTAAAAGTTTAAATTAAACAAGTACCTATGTAATATATGCACCAGTCTCAATCTTTCAAAAACAGTTGGGCCAAGACTAAGGAAAAGTCAAAGTCAGATTCAAATTGAAGCAATGAAGTATGTAGGAAGGTGGATGGGTAGATGTCTGCCTCATAGAATAACAACTCAAGACTCAAGCCACTCACTGCGAAGAAGATGAGGCTCTATCCTGTGATGCAATTGTGTGCTTCTTCTCCTGCTATTTTCCTATACTGTCCCTCACACATATTTTATAAGTGAAAAGATGAATAGCGAAAAAGAGACAAGACAGAAAGTTAGTGTTGTTACCATTTTGTACGCAAGAAAAAAAACACCAACACGGAAGAAGACGAAGACATAGAGAGGAACTTGTGCTTTAAGCCCATAGGCTCAAGAACTCAAGACAAAGTATACAAATACGACTGTAAAAACAAGTCAACACTGAGATTCCGAGATTTTTCAATGTTGATTTTATTTTATCCAATCCACATCTCAAACTACAGTATCGAGTCAACATGGTCTTGTATCTTCATTGTCATTGTCATTCCCCCTCGTCTCATTTGTGTATAGATTTTCAAATCCTCTAAATTTCCCATTTTTCATCTTCCCCTTTTCAATCTCATGCACTAAAACTTTTGTCAAATTTAATGTCAATTTTTCAAAGTTACAAGCTCAAGAAATATTGGAATTGGATTCGCAGCCTAAAGCGTATAGTATGCGAAACAAATAAAGCTGATACAGATTTAAGGGTAAAAATAACTTGGTCCTGCATAATCTGTGATCTGTGTGCATCTAAATAAATATTTAAACTTGACTTCACGGTGTCTGTCTTCAAATATCTTGTAAAGACTAGGATGCCCAGAGGATTACAAATTACGATACATATATTTTGTAGATTTATAGCCATTTGATTATTATGTGAGATAGATGCTGAATTCCGCACCTTTTAGTCTATTGTACTCTTTCATTCGTTCACGGACTGGGACTGGGACTGGTACTGGTACTGACTGCTATGGTGGATGATGGTATTTGTGATCATCAATTTTCTTAACTCAAGCCTCTTTCAAGTTTCCAACGTATGCGAAATGAAATAAAAGAAAATATTTCCTTGGCATTTTGTGAGATTACTATATAAGTAGAGACAAAGGTCTGTCTTTTTCATTGTGAGTCTATAATGTTGCCTTGTTAGCTCGATATGATGTTGCTGAATATTTTTGAATTATTTAAATAACATAACAATTTACTATCTCAAGAAAATAGGGCTTACTTCGTACTTGGTTGAATGTCTTGGCCAGAGTAATATACTATACGGAAGTTGCTAGGCTATGTATATTATAGGGACTTTTGTATATAGGAATCTCACTCTCATTTGAACGTGTTCATTTTCAGAGTACAATGTACAAAGTCCAATTTAACAATTTACAGCTACAGTTATTCCTCACTGAGGATGAGTCAAATATTTACAAGTACAGGGGGAAAGAACATAGGGATATAATGGGGAAGGAAGAAAGAATCAAGAGTAGACTTGATGAACTAGAGAGATTAAAATATCTCCAAGATTAGAGGAGCAAGAGGAGAAAATGTAACGCATAAACTGCAAATGTAATGTAGTGTAATGTAAATATACCTACAGGTAATAACATAACGGAAGAATCAAGAGCTGTAGAGCCCAGGCTTAAGGATGGCAGGCCAGTGCAGTGCAGTGCGAGATCCAAATTCCAAATTATCTGTGTGTACACTATAGTATATGCAAAGTTTTTAGCATCTTCACAATCTACGCTGTATCATCGTATGTGATCTCATGTTGAAGGGAATCTCACAGCTGAGGCCCAAGTCGAAGTCGACCAGCGCGAATTTTTTTAGAGGGAGGGAAATTTTAGTATAAAATTATATACACTATATGCCAGTGCAGTACCAATGCCAGTTATGTCAAGAAGTACAAAACAGTCAAGAAGATAGCAGTCAAAAAATTCCTAATGGAGAAGCACCTACTCTGATTCTGACAATGAGTTCATTAGAAAGACATACACACAGGAAATATTTAGGAATTACGATGGGATAAAAAGCCATGTACCAAAAACCTAAATACGTTACCAAAACCATAGCTTGTGCTTTGCCTTTGCATTTTGACTGCAGTGTCAGTCAGATCTAATTTAATGTGAAATTACACTTGACTAAAAAATTTTAAATTCATTCAAGATTCAGCATAACTGAAAATCAGAATTTAAGAGAGAAGACATTTTTTTAGTAAAGTAAAAATTTTTATGCATTGACACTTGCAAAAACTTGATGAATTTATTATACGTAATAATGACGATGTTAATAGCGTTAATATTACATACTAGGATTGAATACTCCTATTTGTTTTGTATGTCCTATCGTAAGTTAAGGAAGTAGTTTTATAGTGGTAATAATATTGTCACTTTTGGGCTGTACGTAAACGTACCGACTACATACTCCTGTCTGTCATATGTCAATATTAATGGCAGTGCTAACTTCTCTTCGTGTCAGATTGTCATGTTTTTGGGGTAATTTTTCCTTTTTGACGACTTCTCAAATATTCCAATCATCAGATCATTTCATGTCAACAAGGAAAAGTAAACTCAACAAATCAAAAGTATTTCGTTTTCATTTTCCTATATAATATATTATACGCCATTTCTGTTTCCCTTTACTTGCTTGTACAAATAGTGCACAGAAATATCACCGTAGAACCAGAACCAAAACCAGCACCCAGCCCTGCAGAACCAGATCAAAGCAGAACAGGAAGGTGTAGGGCAGGGCGACCAGGAACTTTTGTGTGCGCAGTGTATTGAGAAACCATTTACGGCTGGGGCTGGAGATTAGGTATTGAAAATTCATTTCCGTATCTCATCCTGAGCGTCATCTCCCCATTTGTCAACTACATTTTGTCTCTCGTTGAAAATGCGGTGAATTCATTAATATTTTTGTAGAAAGTTTTAAAAAATAAATACTAATTTTTCAACAAGTCGTTTCTTCCCTTAATGTTTTGAGTTTAATATTTATGCAGAATTTATGAAGAATTTATGACTCAATTCTACTTTATGAAAGTAGTAAAACTTTTATCGTGAGAAGATGAGTCTGTTTTGGTGGTTTAAATATTACATGTAGTACAAATAGAGGAGGCTCACCTGGGCAACTGAAAGAAAGGGATGGACGCGAATTTCGGAGTACGTAAGTCCAGTAGTGTAATATATCCACAATCCAATAGAAGAAACCAAAATTAAGCTGTAGTATTTTGTATTTGGAAAATTGGAACAATTAAATTTTCACTTCCGGTATTTTTTTTAAGTATGATTATTCCTTCTTAGTTTATTTTTGTGTATCAAGTAACTTGGCTCAAAATTCCAAGCTTCCAAAAAACAATTATTCCAAACAATTCACGCTTTCGTAAAAAAAAATGTTACGATATTATTTTAAGCATATAAAATAATTGTAACTAAATATAACGATAATATTTTTGACGATGTACTTTTATGTATTCTTATTGTTCACTTTCAGCACTACAATTTATTGTAATTATGAAACTGTAATAAATATTCATCGATGTCAAATTCCGTCTTTCTCCTGATTCCAGATTCCGACCGAAGATGTAAAAATAAAACAATTCACTTAGCACAGCTTAAAACCAAACGAAGTGACAAGGAGGATTGCACGGAGGTTTTTTATAAAAACTTTTTGTTCAAAAGTCTATCTCTGTCCCTGTAGAAAAACTTTGAAACGTTCAACTGTCCTGCACAAATAACAGACGGACAGACGTTCAAATAGAAGTAAAACAATTTTTTGCACTAAATTTTGTAGTATGTAAGTAGTTATTATCAGTATTTGTCACAATTGAAACTAACAATTTCGTTCTCAATTTAAAAACAAATTAACTGTCAGAACTCTCAATCGGAGATTTGTCCGTACCTGGAAAAGGTAGGAGGCAAGTAGGCAAGTAGTGGTTACAAAATAATTTCAAATAATATGAATTATTATAGACGAAGACACTGTTATAGATCGAGACGGGAAAGGGAAGAGAGGGACAAAATAGAGACTTATGGGAAGGAAATAAATGTGAGTAATTTTTTGAAGAATTATTTAGAATTTTTTTTTTGAGATTTGAGAGATGTGATGTGACGCGGTGTGTTGTTCCCAGCACTGAGGCTAGTTGCAGACTGCTCACTCCTGGTTCAATTGTCATGAGATTGTTACTCGTCCACCTACAATCGACATCGACAATAATGCAGCGCGTACACCTCCAACCATTCCATAGCCATATACCTTACCTGTACCCTACCATTACCATACCATACCATAGGATCCCATTGAAAAAGTACAGCAAATGCAAAAAGCAAAGCGAGGTAGTCATTATTATTACAGGCAGTCATAGCCCTCCAAACTCCAAAGAGTTACCTGTACTTTTTCGACGCGCTCTGCACTCCATCGTCGTCGTCTCCTTTACTACCTACTAGACGTGTGGGTCTCTCTGCCTATACAGATATATCGCTCTTGCACTATGCTGTGTGGTGAAGTTAACGTAGAGAGATGTGCTTAGAGCCAGAGGAAGATCATAGAATTCATACAGCATCATCCCAATTCTCAATCCAACATTCATCGTCGATCCAACCCACCTGTTGCCTCTCTCTCTCTCTCAGTTCATGCAATGTTAGCTTCACACAAAAATCCTTTAGACACACTTGGATCCACCAGTTGCATATACGAGGAACATTGCACACTGCATTGCACGGTTCTCGAAACTCCAATAGCTTCTGCATATA
>JAQFZE010001137.1:0-19621 GCA_034695245.1 Dicyrtomina saundersi | reverse complement strand
TAAAGGTACTGTTTCAAAAGAGATGGGGAAGACGCGTTGGAAGATGAAGTTGATGGGGGAAAGACAGACACACATCTTGACTCCTTCCTCCTACAGGAAATACATGCTCAATAAGAATGGCAAATTAAATGGGCTGGAGTCCAGGATTAGAACTGACAAAATGAGGGAGAGAGAGACAGATACAGGATTTAATTCCCCGCATATGTCGCCTCAGATTCTACATACTGGAGGGCGTAGGGTCGCTTATAATGGACAGACCAAGATTGAGAGGAAGAAACGCGGACCGTCGACAAAATGAAAGGCTCTTTCTCTCTCAATTTTTACTCTTGACTCTTATACTAATTTATATGCTCACACTCTCTCGCCTCGTCCAGGTCCTGGTCGAGTCACCTCTCGTCTTCGTCTACTTCTGCTCTGGCTGGTACTGGTACCGGTCATGGGCCCTGGTACACTTACGGAATCCACTCCACACATACAGTAGTACCAGTGGTCCAATTTCAACCAATCCGTCTCTATATCTGTACCTACCTGCACTTCACATTTCGTCTGTGAAGAACCAAAATGACCCATATCCATTTGTAGCTAAATAAATATCCACTATCTACACCAATATTCAAATATGTCTTGAAAGCATTTAAATACAACATTTTGCCATTTTCAAAAATATGTAAATAGAACAATTTACACTTTTTAAAAACATGTAAATGGAACATTTTGCACCTTTTCAAAAACATGGAATTAGAAAATTTTACACCTTTTCAAAAACATGTAAATAGAACATTTTATGTTTTTCAAAAACTCGTAATTAACATTTTACGCATGTTTCGCATTTTGTTTTCATGACATAGCTCATTTTGATTGTAGCTTAAATTGGATATGCGTCATTTTGGTTCTTCACTGACGATTTATAACTACCTATGTATCTACATAAGTGTGCAGTGCAGCAGAAGTAGTAGGAGTAGTAGCAGCATCACAGGACTTGTCTAGTTCATTATCAATCGAATGGAAATCGGACTATGTGCTGCCTGAGCCCTAGAAATATTACACAGGTAGGTACAAGGAAAGAGTGCACACACTCGAGGTCTCGACACTCGACGACGTTGGTTCGTGAGCAGATCGAGGATCGAGCCTCCAACTCTCCACTCCACACTCCACGGTAGTACAACGTAGAGGCATGTGGAGAGATGTATAATTTAAATAGTTAGGGAAGTCGATTTCAAAGTCGTAGTCGTAGCCGTAGCCGTGGCGGAGTGGCGTAGGTGTGGATATAGCTTTTTCCTAGCCTAGTCTACAAACTAATGAATAGAATCACCTCACTCACTACTGCAGTCTACAGTATGTACCGACACATGTTATATGTCAAATAAAGATTAATCAAGAAGAAAGTGCAGGCGGAGAGTAGCTCTCTCTCTCCTCCAACTCAAAACTTGGAGTTCCTCGCCCGTCACATCTGTTCTCTTCTGGCCTAGGAGTATAGTAGAGGCATCCAGACTACAGGATCAGAAGGAGATGGAAATATGGAAAAGGTGACTGTACCCAGTGCCCAGTACCCAGACCCAGAGAGAAATACATAGCACCAGTGTGTAAGATGCATAAATACTGGGTAGGCCCTCCTACTACTCCCTACTAGATACATACATAGTATGTGAGCTGACGAGTGAGTGATCAAGTTTTCCACTAATAACCTCCGTAACTCCATACTCCATACTAGACATAAGGCTATGTAGGTCCCTACAGAAAATCATTGCAGAATTTGATTGCAGTGGTTTACTACGAGGAGCATACAGCCACTACTATACGGCATACGGACGCAAGTTGGAAGGTCTATGTCTGTCTGTGTGGAAGTGAACTGATCAGTGATCAGGATTCATCAAACTCATAATTATCATGATGATGATGATGATGATGATGTCGAATCTTGCTCCTTGTTGTTGATGATGATGCTAATGATAATAAGATGATGAAAGGAAACAAGAGTCCACTCTGTCTCAAATTTTACCTACAAAACTTCAAAGTCTTACCAACTTCACAGTCAAGGTGCATAACGTAGGCATAGGTGTTCCATTCCTCCACTACTCCACACACTAAATTCAAAGACAATCATCAAAGTTTCCAATCCTATTCCAATGACTGACTCACTGTTCTCCAACTCCAACTCCGACTGGGACTGCCTGTATCTATCCCATATATCTATTCTCTTGTAAAGTTACACTGTACTATTGACATTGACTATATATCCAATCCACGGCTGCTACTACTCTGCTCATCTGATGAGATGATATGAGATGAGGTAGGTAGGTAGGTAGGTAGGACGCCTTGAGAGAAGCAGAAGCAAAATCCAAATCAAAGGGATGGAAAACCAGTACCACGTTTTTTTCGCACAAGCTGCTCTAATTTCCTATCAATTTATTCAGCTCTTAATTTCACATTTCTATCAAATATCAAATAATCTCCCTAGTGTGTGTAGTCTCAAGTCTGCTTGAGTGTCTCCCTGCCGTGTAGTATAGTCATACTTCCACTTCTCAAAATTAAAGCCAAGGCACTTCTCATTCTCAAACCAAACACACTCATCGTCATCAGGAGGATGATATGTAAATAGTCACTAGAGAGAGAGAGAGAGTAGCATACTATTTTATAATTATACAGAGAAACTACAAATACGAGCATGTACTCCGAGTTAATTGCACACACAGATAGATCGCTATAGTTATTATTAATCAAAATCAAAACTTTTCCTATGCCCTAATTCTAATTCTTCAGTTTCAGCCTTAACATCTTTCAACAACCAACGACGACGCTCTCTCACATTTTCCCATTTTTTTTGGTGTGTTACCAGCCTCAACTATATTTATTATTCACATAGGTAGGCTCCTTTATTATATAGATTTAACAGACAAAAAAAAAGTAAAATATTTAAACCTCACCGCAACTATTGTGACTACAACTACTACTATGTACAGGGCCACTTACTTGCGCAAGGCAAGGCTGCTGAGCTAACTATTGTAGATTGTGTATGCAACAGTAATTTAAATAGTATTGTAATAATAAATGTAAATTATGGAAAAGTTGCCCACTACACTACATGTGTAACAGTTACTGGGAAAAAGGATGAGGCTATGCGAGGCTCAAGTGAGAAAAATACCTATATATACTTACACACACACAAATTACAAAATTACAGTTGCTTCCATTTTACAATTTAACATTCTACAGATTCAACAAAACAGCAATACAGCAACAGGCCCAGCCACTTGAATTCAAATTGTAAATCTGATTGTGAGCCTGAATTGAATATCACGAGCTTCATACCAAGACCGACATTGTCTTTTGTCTTGTCTTTCCCATTGAAAACCTTAACTTAAAAAAAATGTACAACTAATCGTAACAACTTATAATAGAAAAAAAAACTATATAAGCCCATTCCTAAATAGTTTGGAGGAGCAAAACGGGAAAGAATAATGCTACTTTATAAGAATATAAGAAGAAGAAAAAAAACTAAAAATTTAAATGCTTGGTCTATATATATGTGCCATATATACAAAATTGAAATTCAGGGTATATGTTTAATGTAATAGTTAAAAGCAGAGCACTCTGTATTCTGTAGTATACTGTTCACTCCTTCTTTCATATTCATTCAGAGAGCTTGCTTGGATTTGGATTTCATTTTGGCAATGCAATCCTTTCCAAGTAAGTAAGTAGTATCTCTCTACGAATCCTTATGTCTACATAGTATAGTTCAGTAGAGTACTACCACTACCGTGGTGGGCTTTAATTCAGTTTTTTTTTTCAGAGTTTTTTTATATATAGACTCAACTGAGAGTCGCTGCTGTTGACAATTTAAATCGTGAACACGTGAATAAGATTTATATAGGTCCTCTCGTACATAATTTAGTGAGGGCTTCGGCTCGAGTAGCTCCTACATGGGTCTTGGGCTTTTGGGCTTGAGGTTTTGGCTCTGGCCTGACGCTTAAAGTTGATGTCGACGTCGATGCCGATGTCGAGGTGAGTGAGTGATGCTATAATTTTCATGTCCGTACATATGTCCGAGTGAAGTGTACTATACCTACCTACCTCTGCATCTCAACTGACTAAGGGATGTACCTACCTACCTACCTACATGTAGATTTATGTTTAGACATGAAATGTTTCATCTCCTGCTCCAGTTTGAGAATGAAACTCTTATTGCTGCTGACTTCTTGGTCGTACTCATCGTCGTCTATACACATTCGTACATTTCGTGAGAATACATTTGAGGGGAACGTGACGGAAAGTGGTTCACAATTAGTGGATAAATGGCTCAAGAGAAAAGAAACAGATTCAAAGAAAATGAATGCATGACCAAAGGAAATAGACTAGTTTTTTTTATATATATCGTAGAGATATATATTTTATATTATTTCAGACAGACTTCTTCGTTCCTTCGCTCGTCGTCGTCTTTTTTTTCACTTCTTTTATATCCAAATCTAAATCCAAATCCAAACAAACATCACCATAACTATATCCCTAATTCCCTTGGTAAATGTTCAGTATCTATACGCACTATAAGAGAGCATAGCACAATTATAATAAATAGTAGCTTCTGTTTCGAACCAATCCAATTTCTATTATATACCAAAGGCCCTATATGTATAGATAGTGTATTATGGTATATGGTTTAGCTTGGGCATGTGCTACGGCCACATAACAGCAGTAGTACAGTATAAAGGCTATATACTCAGTCAGACTCAGAGAATGTAAGGTAATAGGAAAATAATACGAGAGTCTGTCTTCAAAATTTATGTAGTTTTAGTTTAGTGTGGGAGAGTTTCAGTGACAAAAGCAACTTTTTAGTTAATCACATACAGAAAATTGTACGTACATATATTTTCACGACTTGGAATTCGAATTCGACTTCAACCTCCACCACCGAGTTTTTCATTCTCTCTCTCTCAGTCTCTCTCCAATTCGAATTCGAATTTGAACAAGCCTTGGTTTTGGTTTGGTTGGCTTTTTATTTCTACTGCAGTACTTCGTCAGACACAGAGCCTTATTATACTTTTACTTATCGTTAATAATATACATAGGTAGGTAGCTAGCTACTTTACTGTCTAGTTGCTACTTTTAGATATGCCTACCCATCATAGTTCTCCTACTTTACGACGAGAGTTGGGACTTTGGTTGATTTATAGAAAAATAATTTACAACAATAATACAAAAGTAGGTAAGTAAGCAAGGAAAGGAAATGAATGATATTCTCCCCAACTTTATTTTCATTTCACATTTTCCATTCTCAAAACTCTCAAAGTATTATTAATCATTAATGTAAGTGCCTTGCCTATATATATATATTCCCGTGTACTCACCTGTACAGAGACGGACGGACGGACGGACAGGGACCGAGTCCCTTCCACACATTCTACTACATCTCGTCCTCGTCTTTCCGTACATATAATATGTACCTACCTACGAGATATTATGGAAAGTTGTTGAAAAGTTTATTTTGCCTTCACATCATAATCATTATCATATCTATATACCTGCATACCTCCACTCATCAACTCACAATCAGTCCTCCATGTGTACCATGTATTTCCTCTCCTATCTAACCTAACGATAAGTTCAGTCCTCACACAGTTGTACAGAGCTCTTCTTCAGGAGTTATTATACAACTCCCTCTGTACTATTTACTATTTTCCTCCTACATATTTAATTTCTTTTAATTTCTAAACTATCAAATATAAATGTGTGTAAATCTTAAGGAGAGTCTCGCCGCTCTTTCTTTTTCTCCACTATTTTTTGTATATGTGTAACTTGCTTCATTTAGTTTTTTATAGACAGTAATTTTCTTACAATTTAATTCCCATATTTCCCATACTTTGACACACAACAATGTGTTCTATCTGGTCAAAAGCTGTAAAACTGTAAACAAGTCTCTAATTTTACTTTTATACGCGTTTGAAATTGTAATTAATTATTTCTGTGTTTTTTTCTTTAAAAAAAAAGGAAAATGTTTTGGGAACTAACGTAAAAAATTGAAACCATTCCTCCTTTTAAATAATGATCAAGATAAAATAGAAATCTACAGTGTAATTATTTACATTTAATTTCAATTATCAACGTTTTATACAGTAAACGCTTGTTAAATGCCCAAGTCTCGGTCTTCACAATAGATTGAATTCAATTGGGAAAATTATATGTCAAAAAAAAATAAAAAAGGAAAATTCAAAATTGTGAAGAAGACCCACCACTATATAGCATAGTATTTCTACCTATGCTATGGCCTATGAAAGAACGTACTTTAAAGCTATAAATAAAGGAGGGTACACAGAGCCTTTATGTCTATGACTGAGAGTTGAACTGTCTCTGTTGTATTGATCTCAATGTGGAGTTCATATAAGGCTACGGATAACGAACGATGAGGAACGAAAAAGTACAAGGGAAATAAATAAGGCAGTCGTCGTCGTTCGTAGTACTGACTGTGAGTAGTGAGTCAATTCAAAATCGTGTATTGTAGATAATTATAATGATGATATTACATCTATTATACTTTACCTACTTTATCGATAGAGATTTTCAACTCCATATTATCGACGTCCACATCGACATCGACTTCCAAGTCCAAGTCGACATGGAGAGAAGGAAGATGAGCCAACTGAGAGATGTTCCCAGTCAAAGTTATATTATTATAACCTTAGTACTTAATAGAAGAAAACTGACACGATTTACACTCACACACACACACACATACTTACGGCCCTACAAACTACAAAGTAGGTACATACAGAGTGAGTCAGTCATGCTATACGACAAGCATTAGCAAGTCAACAAAATCCCATATCCAAATCCAAATCCAATGCAGCATCAGTAATAGTAGTAATAATAGTTCTAGTAGTAATGTGATATTAAATATAATAATATATGAAAATGGTAATAATAATAAATTCAAATTCAACATAAAGCACAACTACAAGAGATTCAAAAGATATGTAATTATATATATAGAGAAATAAAAAAACATGTATAAATGAACTCATGTGAGAGAGTTGGCTGGCCTGGCCTGATACTGTATAGACTCTAATCATGTTAATGCCAACGCTAACACAATCACAATAACAATCCATACAAATAATAATAACAAGGGTCTATTACACATCCCATTGGCACGCCACTATAAAATATATGTGCCTGTGTGTGTATAAAATAGCATTCAAGTAACTTAACAAGTGGAAGTGGACGGAGTAGTCACACAGTCAGTCAGTCCTTCAATTGATATTTTCATGAGATCCCTTTCTAAAAATAATAACTGACAAGAAAACGTGCAACAAATTAAGATAATATCAACCATCCATTATTATAGACTATTACTATTATTACACTTGAGTATGTACGTCTTCTTTACGTACCTGAGCCACTTCGTATTCGTAGGTAAGGTAAGGTCTAGGTATCGCAGTAGATGGATAGGTTCTTTGACTGTACAATGCAATACTACAATATCTATATACGATTGACGGTGGGCTTATATTATTATTATTTCTATTTTACATATAATTACACATCCTCGTTCCTCCTCATCTCTTGTACCTATAAAAACGTTTCAATTCATCCTTATCTCTGTCGTTGTCGATGTCGTTCTCGTTCTCGTTCCATGAGAGACGCGAAATAAGAGAGAAATAAAATAAAATAAATTAGTTGTCTTGAGTTCTTGAGAGGACAATACAAAACACAATGCAATTCATCCATATCCACCGGTGCCGGTGTCGGTGTCGGTCCCGGTATGGCACGGCTGAACGCTATGATTGCCCTTTAGTAGCTACAGCATGATCATCATGATCATGAGAGTATAATACGAGAGAGAGAGATCAAGTATCAACCTATTATAATCCCAATCACAGTTCACATCGAGGGAAAGGCAACAAAAAAAACAACCTTATAAAACTATTTGTACTCTCGTATATGTAGGTAATCCGAGCTTAACAATTCCACTCTCAAAAAATGTAGTTCAAAAAATTAATCCAACGTCAACGAGAACAACCCGGAGAGTAGAGACTTATCGTCCGAATTTGGAACAAGATTGATTTCATGGGTCAAAAACTTTTTAAATACACCAAAAAAAAATGAAAATCTACTTTGATACAAATCTACAGAGGAGGATGCTACAAGGAAGGGAAGGCTCCTCTCCTCTATCTATTCTATCTATAATGATCATAATAGAGATCTCAAATCTCTATTTGACTGAGGGAACAGTGAACCACTGAGGACTGAAAGGTTGATTTTGATTTTGACGTTGACACTGACAACCTCTTCTGTGAGAGTATGAAAGGAGCATGGACTATTACAATTATAAATAGAAGTACCATATGTATAAAACTGTATAACATTAGTTTAAAAAAAACATTACAAGTATATTGCAAGTATAGAATTAAATGAATGGTTCCTATACATATGCTTGTAATTGAAATATTGAACTGAATGCAAACCAATGAAATGATGTATATGCATAATATGTACATAGGCACTTCTAGCCAAACAAAGTATATGACGTTCATGACTGACTCCATGTGATGATATTATGCTCCTGTCCGTGTGGAGGAGATAGAAATAGAATACAAATGAGGCTCACGTTGTAGATGATGTACTTCTCGGCGTCCTCTTCATTCGTCCCAGGTGCGTAGACAGGACAGATGATATTCACCTGGTCATACGGTAGATTATCACGATTCACATCGATGATATGATCCGTATTGTCGATGCGAAATCTAGAAATCAAAAAATGAAACAAAAGGCGATAAGTTATGAGGCTCATGTACGCAAAAGTCAATCTCAATATAGCAACCCCACAATTATAAATATATGTGCATCTTGAACAGCCTATCTCTTTGTGCCTCCCTCCATATAAATATCTGTCAATAGTCCCACACATAATTATTACTATTATCATTATTATCCTTATCTCCAAACTTTAACTTCTACATTGCTATTATTCATAATGATAATCATGAGTCACACACACACAGACAGAGAGGCCTGCGACATGCAACATGCAACCCAACGAGTCAGTCCCAGTCCCGCTACCAGTATATTATGTACAACTCCTTGGCCAGTTGTTAATAGTGTCTCATGTTTACTGCGTATTTACACTGTCATCCTTTGTACTCACAAATCATTAAATCATCATCATGTAAAATATTTCCTTAATACATACAGTAAAGCTTTCATTCTCTCCGCTTCATAATCTTATTGTTACGTGAACTTTATTATTATTATTATCATTATAATTTTTCGCCGTATATTCCCTGTGCAGTCAATACCTAGCCATGCACATGCAGGTACGTAGGAAATTACTACTCTAATATGAAATATGAATATCGTCGTCATCGTCGTTGTTCTCCTTCTTCTTGAGCTTACACTCCACACAGTAATCTTTTACCCACCATTCACCATATTACCACATTTAATATACACATACCTAGCTGTACATAGTAGGTACATAGGACTGCTGAAATATTTTGGTTCGTTTTCGTATTTACAAACGGACGGAGGTAGGCTAGGTGCGTACGTGTGTATAATTATGTACTCGCAACTAAAATCCGAGACACGACTCGTCAATCATCATTTTCGGAGTGAGCGCATAACTCATTGAGTCATCGTGTCTGCCTTGTGTGTTGTTCTTCTTGGCGGATCGAGATGAAGAGTTCATCTCTTGTTCTACATTCATGGAAAAGAGCAGAAAAGATTCCGATTCCCATAAGCCATATAGCCATCCCGATCCCATCATATCATCAACATCATGATCCTCTGACACATTGCTGAGGTTTCAAATTTTGAGAGCTACAACCTCCCTTTCCCCTCTCTTCACGTCAACAGTCAACATGGAAACACATCACATCATACATCAAGTATATGGACGTACCTAATAGCAATATGGCAATATACAGCAATAATAATTGCAGCTCAAACATTAAACCTAAAATATGTAAATACCTTCACAGTGCTCAGTATGCACACACCACCTGATCCTACTAGCCCAGTCAGTTGCCAGTCGCAACTAACGCAACGGTTTTCTACTGATATCAACCAACGTAAGTTCAAGTTCCACAATTAACATTGGCGAGGTACATATTACATCCATATCATGACCCTGACATGACGGCCACTTTAAACTTTAAACAAAAAAATGCCTTTTGGATTATGAGTGAGGAGTAGGCAGTAGGAATGACATCATGAGAGATTATCAAGTGAGACAAATTCGGTGGAGATCTGAGAGAAGAGAGATAGAAAGAGCTTTATTGTTTCTTGATCTGTGTCTACAATGCGGCTGCATAATCGGAGTCAGAGCCCAACAGCACGACAGACCAGAGGACCAGTCTCCCACCGAATGATTGAAGGAACTATGGATGGATCTATGAATGAGCTTGTCAATGGAAAACAAACGTGACAATGTCATGAGCGAATAATACTGCGCGACTGACTGAGAGAGAGTCAGTCAGTCAGCATCAGGACCAGGCGAGATACTGTGTACACACTGTAACATGTACACCGTCCGCCTGTGCATGACTACTACAGCACAGAAAGAATACAAGAAAGAATCTGAACTTGTTGGATTTGGATTTGGATTTGAACAATGGCTTGGATTGAAGTTCTTTTTCTCAAGACATTAAATATTAAATGCCATGAATAACTTGAATTTGAATCTTGAACACTTCAAACTTCCACAAGCAAACAAGAACGATACGTTTTCAACTGAGAGAAAATAGGTAGGTGTAGGTACGGTAAGTTCTTATGGTTAGCAGTCATAAAGTATTGTACACTGTACAACAAGTAAGTCTCGTCCACGGTCCACGTCTAGTCACTATTATAGTCCAGTCCTTGCGTGCGTATGTACAGAATCCATGTAGGAAAAATGGAGATGGAAAAAATGTCCATAACCATAACCATAACGTGAACGTAGATATTGTTGATATTACAATATTACAATGATTACCGCAGTTTACACTGGAGTGACTAGTCAGTTGATGTCTCATCTTGATTGCCCACTTGTACAACATACGATCTACGATCTACAATAAGTATAATGTCCAATGTACCTACTACCTAGCTTAAGGAAAATGAAAAGAAAAGGAATACATACATACACACTTAACTCCCAGACACTTTCAAACTCAGAATAGACAAGTTTTTTCCTCACTAATCCCAAACAAGAAAACAAGCTTGAGCTTATATGTATTTTACACACACAAGATATTTTATTATAAAGTTAAAAAAAAGCTCGAGGCTCAGGCTTGAGAATTCTTGTTAAAACATGATAATGGCTATAAATGACACTGTGAATATAAATAATATATAAAATCATAAAAATATACAAATCATCAAACATATTTAGTTTTTGTGTGCGTGTGTGTGCTTGTGTGTAAATAAATATTTTTATACTCTACCGTTTAATTAAAATGAAATACTACCTACATAGGATTGACATGGACAGTGGAGAAACTATGTTTCTTTCTTTCTAAATAAACTTCCCTCATAATTCCATACTTAATTTGACTGACACTGTGTAGAAATCTAGACATTTTATACAGAGACCAAAAAAATAATAATTCGCTTATTAAAAAAATCGCACACTATACTACTCACTTAGAATATAGAGATGGACATGAGGAAAATATTTATAGTCAAAATAATTATTACATATAGAAAGAAGAAAGAAGTTTCTATAATAATTAAAGATACATATAATAATGTATGCTATGCGGCTGACGCAGTTATTATCGCTCGCTGTTTTTACCATGAGAAAGGGATAAGGACTGTCATTTCTAATCAAGCTACGAGCTAAACATCTGTAGTTTCTACATGTACTCATAGGTATGCGTGGACTGTGGACAAAAGATCGGAGTCAGTTTCCCTGTCTCTGTATTATGTACCCAGTGTAAAGTGGTTGCTGAATGTTTTAAATTACCCACATAACATGGAGTTCAAATCGAAATCCAAATCCAAACTGAATAAGAAATACGACTATACTATACGGCTACTACTACAAATATGAGCAACAAGACTGCCAATAGGACGGAGAATGTATAGAGAGTATGAGAGTACAGATTAGAGAGAAGATCATGGCTGGGAGAGACGGAGAGATGGATACATACATAAGTACCCGCAGGTGCACCTTACTCCCATTGCAAACAGACACATTCTCCAAGGATGTGTGCGAGTGGAGATACATAGTGTAGTTTCTGTCCTATGCTTGAGTAAATAGGATTGTAGATACAAGTTTTTGGAGCTCTGAAATGGAAAGGCAGGTAGGTAGGTTGGTATTTTGTTTGTGGCTTGTGTATGTGGTAAAGTATGGAGTATGGAGTATGGCAATGGTGCTATGGGACTGACAGACTGTAGTGAGTGTGTGTGTGTGAGTACAGAAAAAGAGGGACGTTGGCCTTCATGAGTCTAAATCCCTTTTCCTCCGCTGCTTCCCTTCCTCCTTATTTCATGTAAGAACATTTGTTGAGATTAATAATGTGCTTGAGCATAATGAGCCGCTGTTATGTGGTCCCATGATGGCTCGAGGAGGTGCATCACCACAACTACTTCCAGTCCACATAAATTTCCACGTTCGTTATTAGTGCCCATCTTAATATCGATTCGGAAAACTAAGCCCCGGGGCCCTTCACAATTATCACCTTCACCTAAGCGAAAATTCCAAGCGTTTTCCCATTCACATGATCACATCACATCACATCATACACCATGTAACATGTACACCAGGACCAGGGCCAGACCATAGGCCATTGGATGCATGTGACCAGTCCACAGATAGCTCCATAGGCTCAAGTCTAACTTTAATATTGAACATGTCCATGTCTCTCTCTCTCAAAGTCCAAGTCGTCCATGTATCTGTATTGGAGATGGAATGGTGGTGGTGATGGTCATGCCATCGTGTTCTACACGATCATCAAGTCAAACCGAAGGAGTATCAACATCAGCCCGTGTCTCCCTCATCAACATGAGCGTACATAGAGACGACGTAACCATGAAACCATCAAAACCAAAGCCAAACCCAAGGCATGATTATGATTATGATTCCATTCAACATCCTCACAACATCAACAACAACAGAGTAAGAATAGTCCCATCAAATTCTATAAGGTATTTTTATATATATTTTATTATATAGCACCGTCACCGTAGGAGCGTAGTCGAGGCATATTTTCTCTATTACCACACCATTACTAACCAATTTTCAAATTTGAAATCGAATTCGAATTTTTTCGAGTAATTCTGTGAGTGAGTGAGGGAGGCGAGTTTTCTGTACCGAGACCGAGACCGACCAACACATCACACAATCACCATCATAGACATGAAGAAATTCTCATCGTAACTAAATCGGATATCCTGACTTTATTATTTTATTCTCTCTCTCTCCCATCAAACACATGGTATGGTACGGTACGATACTCATGGTTAAAGTTCACAGTGTGCATATTTGCATATGTACATTCCACACACCTAAGGGACAGCGAGTCGGTATGTCTGTCTCACTCGCTCAGTCTCATCCGCCCAATCAATCCGTCCATGAAAAACACCAACACTAACGCCATTAATATCAGCCCCAGAGACCATCAACCAACATAACACGAGAAACTCACTGTATAAAATGCCATTCCCAGCCCACTCAGTCTCCGTCTTCGTCTATATAGTCTCGATCTATGCTCTGGTCCTGGTCATCTTCTCTTTATCACTCAATATTCTGATAATATCCCACAATTCACGTGTAACGTATAAATAAGGTCCTCGGACAGAGATAGATACACCTATTTACACCTACATAGCACCAGAACCCACCTTCATCATCTTCATTTTCGACTATATTTAATTTTCACACGAAAATCCTCTGGCTCTCCCCATAAAACTGTTATGTCTCTAAATCCTCATGCATCTTCTAAGTACACAGTCATAGAGAAACAGACCAGAATTGAGGAAAACAAAGAAGAAACTACACACACAAAATAAAATACAGTTCATATCACACTCGCTTATCTTTACATGCTGTATAATTATACAGGTGAGTACATATTCACCTAACGTGTATACTCCGAAATGCGAAGGAAGATGCAATTGATGTTATCAATAATATACTCGCAGATACAACAAGTACAAAAAAGTTTAACGTATGTAACATTACAGCGTCGACGTCCTCATTACGCTCCGAGTTTGTCTTCTCTCGCTTTGTGTAAAATGTAAAAATAATAATTATTCCTTGTTAGACGTTGCGGACTTTCGCACACTTAGACATGGCCCTTGAAGCAACTCACTCAAACACTGCTGGAATTTGAAATAGTGATTTTGTACTAATAATTATTATTTCATTTTTGCACCTTCAAGAGCGTTAACGCTCAATAAAAGGTGAAGGTCTTTGAGACTTGGCAGTATACAGCCCAAAGAACATTCAATATAATCAAAAATCTAAATCAAAGTCAGTCCATTGTATATATACTATACCATAGGAAAATAAAAAAAAGGCTAGACTATATATCCCTAGCAGGTCCTAGGTATCTATCTGACAGAGAATATCAACTATCCACAATCCACATGGTCATAACTCATCCTCTATTCTTCGTCTGCTTCAAATTTAAATTCAAGATCCAACTTGCACAACAATAACAATATAATAATATGGATGGACTGACATATTCTATGAAACGGGACGGAGGCTGCAGAGTGAACACTGTGTGGAAGGGCAGGAAGACCAAGACCAAGACGAAGGGGAACATTGGAGTGGACACAGAGTGAAGAGCAAGACAAAGACGAGACGACAGACAGAACGCTCACTTGGTTCTTACAACTTACAACTTATTACATAGTCAACTCATCGTCAAGTCATCATAAACACTGAACGTGTTCACCTGACGACCACTACGACCACTCCATCCTCCAGCACCAACACCATATAGTCATCATAGCTCCCCTCTCCTTCTCCTACTTCTGCTCCACTGCTACATAATGTAGTGTAATGTGAGGCGAGATCGAGATGTGAATCGCACGACTCAATATAACCATCACAATAACGACATATGGATATGGAAGATTATCCCTCTATGTGCATGATACATCAGTCCCAGTCTCCCAGTCTTTTCGTATGCAAAATATATACGCAAAATGAAGAGAAGAAAAAAAACTATCAACAGCAACAACAACAGCAACAACAACAACATTAAGAGAAAAAAACGTAACGGTCCATCCCATAATGTAGAGATACATATTATGATGGGGAAGAAGGGAAAAATGCGAAATACGAATTGGAGACTCTACACACTCACTTATTTGAGCGAACAGACATGTAGATTTGATGTGCAGGTCCAACTCGCTCGCAGTCGAAAAACGCTCACGTTACTCAAATGGCAAACTCGAATTCGAGTCTCTACTAACGGGACAAAATATGAGCCCATACAGGACAGGACAAGGAGACGAGACAAGATAGGACAGCACGGCATCTTCCCATAAATCTACATGTTCATCTCCACACACAGGGACTCTACACCGTCCACTCCGTTGACTCTGTATGACGGTATGACTATCATTATCATGTGTGGTAGACAGGGAGACTGAAACAAATCAAGTGGAGCTTCATAATTACCACCACCAAAATGAATACCAACCAACCAACCAACCAACCAAACCATTCAGCATGGAAATATATATTATAATGTAGAGATATAGTAGAGTTCATTCTCGTCCATCACTATACATTATCCTATATTGTACACCGACTCCAAAATCTCATCGGCCTACTTCTGTCATAAGAATAATATAAGAGCAACAATATAGTCATATAGTATAGTACCTAAGTAAGTAAAATAGTCGACATCGACAGACAGAGTATTGCACTCAGCCTCAATCCATGATCATCATCATGAGCCCATCCAATTTTATAATATATTATACACATTTTTACCAAGAATGCAGAAAAATGAGTTTTGAGTCTCCGACTTTACTGTATAATATTATAATCTCAATAACAACAACAACAACAGGAACAAACCTCCTCGTCCCAATCAAATCAACCAAATAAATCTCTGTTAAATCATAGCAAAATCCAGTCTCATATCGTGCTTCGTGCTCCCTCCATCTTGCTCCTATCAAGATCCTTGTAAACATTAACATGCTATCTCCATTTCCATTATTCACAACTTTATGAAGAAAAAAAAACGTGTAAAACGTTCTAATTATACATTTTAGTACATTAGGTACAACGCTGGCGTGATGTAATCGTACACACACACACACACTTTGTAATACGGTGATTGTAGGAAATGTCCAAGTTGAATTTTTTAAACTAACTTCAAGTATACCTACAGCTCAAAATTATGTTTCATAATTTGCATGTTTCTTGAAAACCTGTATGGAGATGCTCACATTTTCAACGCTTTTTGGAACGCTATAGGTACTACGATATTTGGCACGTTTTTGAAATCAAAGTTATCTGATATTTTTAAAAACTGTAAATAACACACCCAAGTTATCCACCGTTTAAATAGCAGTCCCTTTGGTTCTTTTTAAAAAGATTCAAATTTAATTTTATACTTAAAAAGAAAGAACCCCCTGGCGAAATTTTTATAATTAGAAAAATGAAGATATCAAACTTTTGATTAAATACAAATCTACTGTAGTCATTAGAATATAGTGAAGTAAATTAATAAATTTCTATACAATATAACTGTATCTTCTTTTCCTGTGTAGAATTACCTATATATCATTAGGGATAGGGTGCGAGTGCACTATTGAAATTAAATAGTGTGGGGGTGACATAGTTATAATTGAAAGAAACTCTGTATTACAGATATGATGATGATTAAAATGAAAATATAGATAGATATTAAACCGTTGAACTTCACCATGATTCTACTACTATAGCAATGAATTTCCTTACAGACTTTAATATGGATGCGGATAATAATTCTAATCTACAATGACTCCCCTATACTTATAGGAGGAACAAACCTCTCGCCTATCTTCCATACTTGACTTACGATTAGTTTGATCTGTACCATGGAGGAAGTCAAAGGGAAGGGAGAGGAAATGATCTTCATGATCATGAAATGAGCTGATATTATACTTCTCTCTCTCTCCCTCATCCCTTCCACTCTCCGCGATCTCTGAATAAGATGACATATAAATTATGATGATAATTTCCAAGTTCATTTATAGCCCATAGATAGATTACTACGCTGTGTGTACTCGTAGCGTAACCGGCACCGGCTCCGGCACCGGCCTCGTTCTGAGAAAGATAGAGAGATAGTGAGCGAGAGATGGTGATGGAAGTAATAGTCGTGGTAATGGTGGTGGTTGGTGGTGGATATTTTATGCTTGTGTGATGATATGATCCCGCATCCGTAGCTCCACGACAACATCCAACATCCAGTTGATGAGGAGATCGTGCAGAGAAATCATATGTACATAATATCCCCTTTGTACTCCTTGGCATGGCAATGGCTTCGGCTTCACCATACCATGCCATGCCACGTCAATTTCAAATTCAACTTGAACGTCAAAGCCACCTCCAACTTCCAACAGAACTGTAAGCAGTCCAACTCCACACAACCTACTTGAAGACAGAGAGTGAACAGTAGATTTACAGAGTCAGAGAAGCCGCTCCTACAGTTCTACACCTCATATTCATCTCCACACACACAACTTACGCACACTACATTCAATTCACATCAAACGAACCTACACACACACACACTACGCACATAGGTAGGTAGGCTTCCAACTACCAAGGTATTTCCTTTAGAAATCTCAAATATTTTTTCATTTGCCTCCCTTTTCATACAGCACAGTCATACAGAGAGCGACGAGAAGGGACGAAGACGAAAAAGAAATCTCTACACGTCCACGTCCCTGTCCGCGTATTACGTCCACGGAGCAATGAAGGTGGAGGTAAAAGAAAAAGAGTGTATCAGCAGTATGCACGGGCAAACTACCTATATAGAGCTAATCGTAATGATCTGGAGTTAGCTCTGAATTTTGGCTCTGCCTTGGTTTTGGTTTTGCTTTGGTTTTTTTGGAAGGGACGGGAGCAGAAGGAAGGAAAAGATGAGATGTAGTAGTATAGTGTGTAAAGTGGTGGAGATGCAGACAAGTGAGAGAGATACAGAGAATGGAATGAAATGAAACGAGATGCGGTTCATAGGTCGACAAAAGACTCATTTATATCGGTCGAACCCCCGCAGTCTCCTCCAATATACTCTTAAATCACTCATCAGTTTGCAATATCACATAAGTCATAAGCTATAATCTAATTTACGGTCCCTATTTTACACAGAGCAAGGACGACGAAGGAGAGGGGAAAAAATTGAATTCAATCTGATCCGGTTGTACGTACGCTACACGGCGAAGAAGGAACAAGACCAAAGTCAAAAACGAACGCTCAGACAGACAGACAGACAGAGAAAGAAGCTCTTTTTCCCTTTGTGACTCTGGACGGTGGAGGAAGGACTCAGTCAGTGTACTCATCCTGAGTCCCTCTTCAGAATTGAACATTGAATTGTTGAATCGAACATGGAATTAGGTATTCAATGTTTCAAAGATTACCTAGCTAGTTCACATCTGTACATAGGACATGGAGTGTCCTTAAGTAAGTACTGTGAGCTAAAGCGCACAAAGGGACTCTGGTCCTGGTCCTGGTCCTGTGGACTGCATAGTCTGTAGGATGCGGATCTGTACACAGGAAGGTACATATGGCTAAATCGCCTAGCATGGGATGAAATAATGGAAAGGATGCCGACACCTAATATCTTCTCCATTACAGATGATGATGAGTGGATGCGGTGCTCGTACTTATTATTACATCATAGGGTGAGATGCCATATGCAATTTTCAATTCAGTCACTTACACAACAACTACCTACGAACATACGGAACATTCCTTTTTACATCCTCGACTCCTTCACCATGAGAGATGCAACTACCACCTCAGCCAGGTAGGTACATACTGCGCCAGTCCTCCATACATTCAAAATCCAACATTTAAATTAACAACCTGAGTCATATATGTACAGTTGGACACATACCACAGAACGTAACATCATCACACCACACACCACATCACCATAGAGACTTACTTACCTACTCCCTGTATTTATACTGCACAACAACTTTATCTGTATCTCCTGTATTTATTACATCTGTGTGTATGTGTCTGTGTGTGTGACATGCCGACCGTCCCACTCTCATCCCATGCCATCCCATCCCATGCCATAGCCATATACCCCCACCATTTAAATCACTCTTCACTTCACATATGATTATCCCAAATGGGATTGTGATGCGGAATCTCAAAATCAAATCAATGACCATTATATATATTATAGTCTCATGCTTGCTTTCCATTTCCACGTCTATAATCCGCCCTATTAGATAGAGTAGAGGTCCCCCACTTCCACTTGTGTATCTTAAATTCTTCAAATTCTGCTATAGTATAGTATTAGGGAGGTAGGTACATTTATGTACACTCGGATTTGAAGCTCAAAAATTATTCAGAGTACAATTATTTGAATGAGCAATAATCCACCTGGTCTCAAACATGGAACGTAAAATACTGTGCACTGCAGTAATAGTAAATAACAATAACAATCCAGCCGACGACGACGAC
>JAQFZE010001136.1:0-19623 GCA_034695245.1 Dicyrtomina saundersi | reverse complement strand
TGTAAGACGAAGACGAACTACGAATTAGAAATTTACACGTACTAGTGTAACTATGGAGATTGTAGAAGTGTTGGCTGGCTGGCTGGCTGGATGGATGGATGGATGGATGGGTGGGTGGAAGGAATGAAAGGGGAGCCTCACTTCTTTTGTTCGATTCATTCTTTTCCGTGTTCATAATAATTTTAAAACTTGGCTCAAGAAAGTTTCCTCACTCTCTAATTACGTGTTGGGAGAGTGAGCGTGAGTATCAGCATTAGCACTATACCAGCTCACGAGACGACGAAGAAAAAGATGAGTGGAGGATTTGTGTTCCTTTTGTAACGATGTCAACTGCACTTGAGAAAGGAATATCGAAGTATACATGAGGAAGAGGAGAGAAGAAGATGAAGACGAAGACGAAGAAGAAGAAGAAGACGTCCAAGTTATGGACTCGGAGTTGAAGTCGAAGTCGAAGTGGAAATAGGAGAGAGAGAAAGCGACTTTCCCTATGAAGATTGTCTATGTTGGAAACACACATAGGAATGAGCCTCTCATGATGATGTGCTGTGTACACTTGAATAATATTGAAATTTAATATTCTTAAGTCAAGCTTTTATAATCAAGCTCATCTTTCTTATGGATAAATCCCTTTACTAGTGTTTTTTTTTCTCCTTCTTCTTCTTCTTCTTCTTCTCTCCTTCCTTATTCTAAAGAAAAACTTTTCCCAAGACAGCTTATCTCGTTAGTATGAAATGTGTCCTGGAGCAGATAAAGAGACTAGGTTCTAATCGTAAGCAGAGTATTATTTATGCAACTCCTCTCAGAATATTCCCATATGACATCCTATACGCTCCATGTTGTTTACTGAAGTGAAAATAATAATGTCTTTCGAATTCTTCATCCTCTTTTTTTTTACGATGGGCCTATGTATTATATATATATTTATATACCTACCTAGGTAGGTACCTAGGAATATATGCCTATATGGTGGGAGTGGAAAAGTGGATGTGGAGTGGGAGTATATAGTAGAGAAAATTCAAGCATAAATAGATAGACTCCTCATCCCTTATTTCTTACGCTTTCCAAAAAAAAAAATTCAAAGTCAACCGTTAACCGTAACCGTAACCGTTAACCGTATTTATTCCAGGAGCAGACAGTTGTTGAAAGGAAGACAGCTCTACTTATGTAGCCAGCCTCGGCCTCCCCTTATTTCTGACTCTGTTTCTCTTCCTCAGTCAGAGTTGAGAGTATATTCAATAAATTCGTAAAGTGAAAGTGTATAGTGATGATCACATGTGATTTTTAGTACAGTTAAATAGAACGGAAATCAAAAAGTATGAAAAAACATAGTGGATTTATTTTTGAATTTAAAAATTTTTATATTTTTAAATGTGCTTTAAAAACACTCCCCGTCATATTTGAAATTATTCAAAAATCGGATAAGGAATGGTCGCTTAAGGGTTAACTGCCTTGACTTGAAAGACAAAGTTTATTTTAGTGTTTTGCTTTTGGAAGGGAAAGTCCGAGCCCGTGCGGTGGGTACACTGCACTTTATTATCTACAACAATTTTGATGTTTTTATTATTGCATTGACTGCCTCCTATATTTTATTGTAAATGCGTTTGCCATTGAAATGATGAAGGGTGAAATTTAAATTTACATTAATTTTCACATCCATTTTTGAAACACTCATCTGAGAATATTTTATTGGGGGAGGGGGGAGCAGCACTCACATGCCATGTACAGGTATATATATCCCCCCGCCGCCACGGGACTGGAAATTGGAAATATAGAAATGGAATTGGAAAGAACAATGAATTGAGTGAAAGAATCAAGGAAATAAAATTTGTGAGGAGTTTGGATACTTCCAATGAGACTTATTGTTACTGCCACGAGTGTTTGATCTTCAAGGGAATATATTATCCTGTGAGCTGTAGTTAAGTTCCTCTCCACACACATCTTCAATACGGCCGGGAAGCAGACGGGTTATAGGAACACACATACACACTCACTAATAATAGTTGCTCCGACTCTAACTCCACGTATAGCTCCATACTCCATATCAGTTATTTATGGGTACTTCATATTCATGCTACAATATAAAATATATATAAAATGATGATATTGGAGATACATTTTCCTTCAGTGTATATAAATATAAAGAGATTGTTTAAGAAATGAGAGGAGTCGTATATAGAGGAGTCTGCACTGTCACCGTATATAACTGCTTTCTCCCATGGAAACATGTGTAGACGCTCTCTAATGCTCTACTTTCCTCCATGGCAATGGCAATGGAACTGGCACTCGCAATAGTATATGACATGGCCAGGGAAATTCTATTCTAGTCTGAGAGAAAAAATAATCTTGGTACAGATATCCCATCACTAGTGTATTTTAGATGTTTCTGTAGATATGAGTAAATAATTTGAGCCCAAAGTAGAACAGACAGTGTAATATCCGTATCAGTAGTAATACTATCTCCTTCCACAAGTATAAAATCCACGTACCTACCTCATAAAGTAACGTAGGTACGTAGACCGAAGCGTAGGTCCCAACTACTTTATTTCTCTCACTGTGCATATCAGGATGCATATATGTGCTGGAGAGAGCGCGGCTCCTGGAGTGCGCCTCTCGCCCTAACTATCTAACCCCTAAGAATTCAAGAGATAATAATAATAGTAGTATAGCACGTAAAGTTTGGCTCGCACTGGGATTGGGATTGGTACTGGGAGTGTTTTGTTGGGAAGGTTGTAGTGGGGAGGGAGGGCGGGAGGGAGAGGGTGAGGAGAGGAGGAGATGAGACGAAGTAGGAATCGATTTCAGGAATTGCTAGAGGCAATATTGTTCTGGATATTAAATGTAGACATAGTAAATAGGGAGTCGGGGAAGCACTTGCTTTTCTGATCATCTTTTTTCCTTGAAGCTATCAATTCGGAAGCGACTCTGGACCTAAAAGAACAGAGAGAACATTGCCAACTCATATAGTTAGAAAATGGATAGAAATATATAGAGTTGATCTGAATCACTATCACTAGTCAGCCATGTAGGTAGGTAGGTACATACATTACCTCCGTCCCTCTTCTGCTCCCTACCTTTATAGCTAGGTAGGTACATACCCCGTACTCAATACTCCATGCTCGATCCATCCGAGCTGGAAGTATGTGCCTCCTCATGAGAGGAGAGTCTCTGTATGGTATTTTTATGGATGATATTGGATTCTACTGCTGAAACTGCTCCAAGTATGCAGTTAAATTCAACTCGGTTCGTGTTGATATATATATATACGTATACATATATAGATGTGTGAGTGCTTGGGATTGATAAAGAAATATCACATCACATTGCCTACACACTACAGTCCTGGTCTTGGTATGTTTCAACTTCCAACTCGGAGTAGTGTACAAAACCATGGACATGTACGCTCCAGTCTCCAGGACTGAACACAGACAGAGCTATCT
This sequence comes from Dicyrtomina saundersi, assembly GCA_034695245.1. Classification (NCBI taxonomy): domain Eukaryota; kingdom Metazoa; phylum Arthropoda; class Collembola; order Symphypleona; family Dicyrtomidae; genus Dicyrtomina; species Dicyrtomina saundersi. The sequence goes on along the minus strand of JAQFZE010001136.1, from coordinate 16,186 downwards.
TCATAGCGAGCCTCCGAGCTCGCGAGCTCGTAATGAAATCAGAAAATTCCCCAGTACACATACTACACAACATCTTCACGGATGGCTGAGTTCAGTTTTGGATCGTTCAAATTCTAAATATCCTTTCAATTGTACACGTAGCTCGAGCCCGTATGTACATGCCCAGACCTCAAACGTGTAACTAACTCTAGCCTACTCTATATAATCTAGACCCCGGACTACGACAGGCACTACACACACTCACACAGATACAAGTCGACGGGAGGGAGAAATATATATTTTTTAATTTACAAAACGAAAAACGTTATGTCCATATCTGGATTCTGGATTTTTAGTTATCAATATCAACTCGGTGGAGTACTGTAATCCTGAGTCTATGTGAGTCATTATATATTATTTCCTTTTTATACTTATTCACTCCTATTTCCCTATTTTCAATTACTGTGTAGTACTGTGGAGATCCTAGACGGAGATGCGGAGGCAGACTGTAGATTCACTCGCGTGAGAATTCCTAGGGTAAATAGTTGAACTATCCATGTGCTGCAATCATCCAACCATCTATCCATCCAGTCAAAACACCCGTTGAATTCATGTGAAGGCTGATGAAAGAGAAATGAAGGAATGATGGAAGTAATTAAATTTCCCATACTCTGTGGTAATATTATACTCCTCCCGCCTTAGTTTCCACTCTCTCTCTCTCTCTCTCACTATCTCCTCACTTCAGCCGCAGTAGGTTCTAGGTACAGGAAGTATTTCGTATTCATAGCTCCGTATTTTTGTAGGTACTTCCCCACTTCAATGAAATTTATTGCACTATATTCTAATTTCGAATACAAGTACGTACTACCTACCCACCTACCTCCCGACATGTGGACTGATATGCGGACAAACTATACAGACTACTACTATCAAAGGGACTCCACCACAAATCTTCCCGTCTGAATTCTGAATGTAAAAAATAAAAAATGAGGCAAAATTAGAAATTTAATTACATCATTATTTTAATGGAAGTAATGCGAAGGAAGTCAAAAGGAAATCGGGAATGCGGCCAATGTAATGTGTCAAATTCTATTTTATAATACAATTTCAGATACGATTTTTACCAAGAGACACAGTACAGTACAGTAGGATAGTAGTGCATGTTTAACATTTAGAATGTATGCTCATTTCAGGGCCGGGCACTCACTAAAAGTTTACACATGAAATACTGTTATGTGTGAGTGGTAGGTATGCTTGTATAGAACGGAGTGGATATAGCTATGGGAAAATATATAGGAAATGATTATTTCTTTTCTCAAAGGAAGCCATGTTTGTAAATTATCGGAGCGATAGCTGCTAAGCGAAAGTGAGAATGGGGATAAAATATCTGTAAAATTGCTGTGTGATGTAATCCGGAACGAATTCATTTGATAGGACAGACTTTTAGACTTTAGAGTCGAGTGCAGAGTACAGAGTGCTGGACGAGACTACAATCTTCAAGGCACAGAGGACAGAGCACAACTCCGAAACAGAACGATTTACTTTTACTTTTTGCTTTTTACATTTACTTTTACTTTTAGCCCAGTCTGATCTAGTTTACGGCGACGGTCTTGAGGGTCTCTACTAGTCAAGGCTGACTAAGAATGGCTCCGGGAATGATAGGACTGAGTAAAAATACCTACCTACGCAAAGTACCTGTACCGGTCCCGTCTCGGCCCCGGTCCCGGTCCCAGTCCCAGTCCCGGTAGTGGGTCTCGTACATATACATGAAACACATTTATATAATATGTAGTCCTCCTCGCCTCCATCTCCTCCTCGTAGATATTTATTTGAAAACTTTTGACCTGACTCCCATAAAGATAAAGTCATAGATGAAAATAAGAATTTGAAAGTTTTCTTCATGCAATTGGAGGAAATTGATGGGGTGAAAGATACAGAGATGTGAGTATCTACATAAAACTAAAAGTATTTATCTAATAGCTACTAAAGAGGCTGGGTAAGGAAGTGGAGCTCAAAGGAATGTGGGTACTTATTGCGTCTGTCTCTCCTCTGTATCTCCCTCTCTCACAGCCTCCACATCCTTTTCCATGACCAGATAGCAACACATATTGCGTAAGGATTGTAATGTTTATCCTCCGTATATTATGCAAGACCTACCCACTACAGACGAGACTACTATAGACAAGAAGATCCACAAGTTTCACAACACTGTGTGAAAGTTGGGAAGAAAGTTGGAGGGAGCCTGGATGTGGGTGTAGGAGAAGGATGTTGTAGATTCTGTACTGTGGACTGTGGATCTGGAAGTATTACGGAGCATTCGTCAAATGGGAAAATTATTAAAGCAGCATAAACTTGGCCTATCTTGGAAGGGAAACATTACATTTATTTAAAGCTATCTACCCATCTCTTACGGAACTCAGCGTCTCTCACTTTCTCCTCTAGCTACAACTACAACCAACCCAGGAAGGTACTTACATGGAAAGTCTATAGCTAGATTAGGTCATTACACCACACCATGTAGACGCTTGAATTGTTTTTGTTCTTATGCCCATCCCTATGCCAGCATGGAGGTACTTACCTACCTACATTTGTTTCAAGACTCTCACAGCACACACTCCTCACATAGCTCAAGATGGGTATGTAGAGAGTTGTTGTTGTAGTTGTAGATGTGCTTCCCGTGGCCGGCTGTACATGTGTTCACAAATGCAATCATATGATTGAGAACTATTACCACAGAGCTCTACATACTCCGTGTGAAAGTAGAAGTGAAAGTGGAGGAGGGAGGAGGAATGAAGATGGAGGAAAGAAAGTAGAGGGACGAGGACGATGAGTTGTTCTGAAGATTCTATGATATGATGATGAACACGTCTCTAAAGGCTAGAGACGGAGAAGATCGTGCTATAGTGGTAGTTATTAAACTTACAGTGCACTCTGTCCACGCTTTACATCCTTCCACGACTACCTATAATTACAGTGTGGCTGAACGCTGGAGCTGAAGCTGAGGAAATATATTTAAGCGGGAGTCTTTCTCTCTCTCTTTCTACTACAGTTATGCTTCTGTGTGTCTGTTCCATGACCATGTTTTCCTGTCTTCCCACAAATTACAAAGATTTTTCACTTCCGCCAAGTCCCAGTCTCTCCCACTCCTTCGCATCCTGCATACTCATACTATATTATGGTGCATGGAGGGAGGAAGGAGCTCATGTCAGTTTACTCTAACTGGGTGTTGCGGTTGTTGGAGGAGACGTGGCACTATTCAGAACATGTCTATAGGAGGCATTTGATAATTATCAAGGAGAGTGGAGCAGAGGATGCAAGTCTACGCTCAACCGCTCTTCTCCAAAGATTTTCTCGCCTTCGCCTTCTGGGTATCATCTTGGCTCTCCTTCCCTCCTCCGCTCCTGGCGAAGGAGGACGAGGGGGGAGGAGAAAGCAAGAAAGTCTTGAGAAAAGTCAGAGTGGAGGAAGCGGAGGAAGTAAGGAGTGGTATTAATGAGAATGAGAGTCAAAGGATGGATAAATAGTAAGTATATATGTGTGTGTGTGTGGGGTAAGTGTGAAGAGTTGTAGGGACATGTGGGTCTGAGTGGAAGTGGAGGCACTCACAGAGCAGAGCACGTAAAGAGTGGAGTTCCTCAACAGATGAGGTATGAAGGAAAGATGGATATAGTCGGGACTGGCGGTGCATGGAGCTGGAGTACAAGTCTAATCGTGAGTATGAATCTCCTTCGCACGTAACCCAACCCAAGCCAAACTGAGGCCGAAGCGGAAGCCAAAGCCGAGGAAGAAGAACAATACAGAAAACCAAACAAAACTTTTGAGGTCCGTGCATATACAGCGTCTAATGTGTTGGTTGGTGGTGGTAGATGTGATGAGTATTGTAGTGTCTACTATGGCCTGAGCTGTACGGGGAGCGGGAAGACATGACTCTATATAGATAGAGGGAACCATTAGGGAGTTACATATAAGTATAATCAGCCTTTATTGAGTTGTGGTTTTAATCTAGGAGAAAATGATACCCGTGGGGGTCATTTCCCAGGCGAAACTTGTATGATTCCTCATCTTCCGACCAGCTTACCACTTCTTCACATTGAGAAGAACCATCTTCATCATTCCACCGTAGAAAGTCTTTCTTACTCTCACTCACTTTCTTCTCAGACCATCTTCACGTCTTCATCTCTCACACAGTCCTAGACAGATATTTACATATCTCCTACGAGCTTCCCGCTTACTATCTGTCTTCATGCCATATACTCCAATTCCTTTTTCTGTACCCGAGTACTCACACCCCCAACCATCCAAGGCAACGAACCGCCCTCCGCCTCCCGCCTGCTTCCTCTCACACAAGTCTCCTTGTCTCCCAACTTCCTTCCTTCCCGCCGCCTGCCCGCCACTTTTTATATTCTGTACTTTCTATATACATGATATATCCACACTTCCCACTTCCACACTTGGCATTCCATAAAGAGAGATTGCTCGCTAATCTTAAGCAAGGAAGCTCAGGGTTATTATTACGCCTCGCCCTCCTTTCCCCACTTTCTCTCTCCTCCAGAACAGGCTACATTTTTCTCCAATGGCTTCAACCTACCAGATGAGCTCAATTGAGATTTATGACAAGGCTCTTCTCTCCTCTCGATCATCTCTATCCCAACCAAGTTGCAGGATATCCCTTCTCTCTACCTACCTAAGCTCTACTCTCTACTCAGCACTCCGTCCTGGCCCTACTAGCAGTGCAGCAGCGACAGCTCCTAGCGCTCCCATTATTACATATTTCACGGCCTCATAATACAAAACAATGCGGAGCAGAAACTAAAATCATCTAAAGACTGCTTCTGCTACTCATCCTGGCCTTGGATCTAGAGCTGGAACTTGTCTCATCCATCCCGCATTTTACATTCTCCACTCTACACAATACATTCTACGTAGTCATACATTTAGTTTTCCTTTGGATTGGACAAGTGGTTAACTTCAACTAAGCCATCTATCCCGACCATAGTAGGCACATACATATGTAAACGTCCAATTGCTTTAATGCCCTCACTCTCACTCTCTCCCATCGATACGAGAGGCCCAGGACGAAATGTTTGGTAGTCCAGAGAGGAAATTTCACGTTTCAATCTAATCTAACTGCCACTTGGCATTGGCAACACAACACTCATCTTTATTTTGGGAGACACATGTGAGGGCAGGAGCTGGGAATGATGTGTATCCATGAAAACCAGAGAGTCATACTCATAACCATACCACCCTTTGCGCCCTACATAAGAAGAGCGAGAACAAGGACCACCACTCTCCTCCTGTCTCTCCTCGCCTTCCATGCTCCGGAATTAATAAGCTGGCCAGCTTGCCACTACGTGCTCAAGGGCACAATCACATGATAAAACATATATCCCTCTTCATGTTTGAATAATTAAAATCCAAACCAAGTATTGGACTTGGGCTGGATCTATGGTTCTGGCCCTCGTCCTCGTCAACGTATGTACAGACGAGAAACTAAAGTACCTACACACATTTAGTGAATGGTCTCCGTTTAAGTATAGAGAAAGGGACGGAGAGGAAGCTTCAGTATAGCAACGACTACGAGTTGAAAGCGTATTCAAATGTGCGAACAATAAATACAACATAAGATCACAGTGCATGGCTGGGGGTAAATTAGAAGATAGATCACATACTTGCGCCTTTCTAATGTCGAGTATATGGCAGTGTCCGAATCCGAATACAAGTGACACCCATGGAACCATCATCATTCCCATTTGGCTCTCACAGTCCGAACAGAGATTTGATCTGTGGACAAAATCAGAGTTGTGTAGATTAAATCTTGATTAGGAATATGAGAAGTTTAGATGGGTGGCGGGGACGTGGCCGTTTAGCATTAGATTATACGTTGGCTGTATAAAGGATGTATTGTGGCCTCCATGTGTGGCTATGTCCGCTCCTTTCTCTCTCCTCAAACACATCTACATATTATCTCTTGGCATTGGTCCTCTCGTCTTGGGCGTAGGAAGAGCGAGTGCGAGATGGAACCAGGGCTCAGCTCCGCTCCTTCGCCTCGCTCCTCGTCCTCTCTTTCTCCCTTTCCTTTCTCCTTCTGGTCCTCCTTGTCTGGCTGCGGGTCTCATGTGCATGTTTCTCCTTGATAAGAAGACGTGGCACGTTTCCGGAAATTCATGGTGTGCCGAGAGCAAATTTACTCCAGGGAAGCGCATCCATAACTGTCTCACTCATCATTAGCGGGCCTTCATGAATGGATGGAGAAGACTAGTCGTTTTTTTTGCATGTGTCCTCATCCGCTCCTCTATGTTGATGTCGTCAACTTTTGAAATGGACTATCGCTATAATTTATGGCTACATTCAGCTTTTCCCCTATCTTCTACTCCAAATCCCATTGACTTCCGTTGAAAAATCGGTCTGACTCCACCGGTCGACAATTTTCCCTCTCACTAGGACTTATAGAGTTAGAAAGGAGACGACGACTTCCACGGTCATAGACATATATAGGCATGACTCTCAACTCAAACCAAACCGTTCCTACAACGGGCTCCTCAACCATAAAATACAACGTGAAACATAACATAGCTCAACTATTTATAGGGGTAGACATTCTGAGGAGTAACTACATAATAATACACACTTGGAGGGACAGAAATAGAGACGCATATTGTGTGGAGCTCCAAAGTGTACTGCATAGCACACACGTCCAGCCCATCTCTCACTCAAGAGTTCCATATAGCTGACAAAAAAAAAAGGACGAAGACGACGACGAGGACGAGAGAAGAGAGTCTTTCTTTGTGAGTAATGGGAATAGGAGAAAGATAGTTTTCCCTCCTTCGTCATCTATGTATCTTGACGAGGACGAGTGCAGTGTATGGAATTGACCCTGTAACTTTTCTTTCACATTTCAGACTGGAACTGTTAGAATGGAACTCAATAGGTTGTAAATAGTATGAATGTGTCTTGTTATGAAAGGGAGAGAGAAAGAGAGAAAGTTAAGGGCCCGAGTGAGCTCTTTTTTTCCTATGGATGAGGAGAGAATAAAAAAAATAGACAACTGGAAGAAGGAGACTTGAAAGACGATGACGATGACGACGACGACGACGACGACGGTGAACTGCTCAAGTTTTCATGTTCATCTTCATCAAATGCTAGACGAGGATTTTGGAAGGACAAAGTTGAGCTTCTCACAACCATGACATTCTAGTTTGTTTGTTTTTGACGAATGTTATGGACTTGAGCGATGTCTCCCTTTCTCTCTCTCTTTAGTTCCTATATTTATACTTTGTTTCTTTTTCTCTCCAGCTTCACTGTCTCAAAACTCAGACTCTCAAGTCTCACTCACACAAGTGCTTCACTTTAGACTTTAACTTCACCAAGAAGAAACACATGCGTTTCAAATTATGCATATTAGTCTCAGAATTTTCTTCACAAGTAGTCGCTTTCTCATCCATAATTTTCATGCTGTACTTTCCATCTCGGAATGGGGCTCGTCCTTTTTGTTTTCCATTTTTCGACTTTCACTTGGTTTTCACTTGGATTTTGTCATATTATACTGTAGACAGTAGGACTGGTTATTTAGAGTTTTACTATTGACCTCGGTTGAAGTATATAGTTTTCCTCAGTCCTTGGTCTTAATATAACTTACTTCTCGTTAGATTATTAGTTAGACTGTTGGAACTCCCTCATATACTGACACTGATATAAACTAAAATCTACTCTCTATGGCTGACAGAGTTTTATGTACAAGAAGTACAAAAAACTTTTTCCATAATTTTGCGGAATTCAACGGTTCAACTCTAATCACTGTCCACAAAATCGACGGGATTCTTGATTCAAATTATATTCAGGAGCCGACTCGGTGACAGCCGTCACTTCCCAATTCAATGGATGAGGGTGGCTATAACTTCAACTTCTCCCCAAGTCACACAGCCTTCCAGCTCCAAATTTACAGCGTACCATTTTTTTTATTACATATAAAACACCCATATAATAACTTGGATTCTTTACACTATGTACATAGGCTGTGAATTAAAAACATATATTTTTGTTTATAAAGGGTGTTTCAGAAGATCCTCATAGTGTATAACAAAAAATGAAATTAATGAAATTAGAGGACAAACAGGTACAATGAGGGTCGACAATGGACACAAATAGGAAATGTGACAATCCTGTCAATTTCCCTCAACTCAAAATCAAATTAAATCAATTCAGGATGAAAGTGTAAAATTGCTATATACATACGCTCTCCTTGTTACTTTGATTTTGTTATAAGTTCTGTCTTTCAAAACTATTTTTTTTCCTTCCATCTTGTCTTTCACTCTGACGTGTTTTGTCCTTATAGAGTATAAACAAGTTGAGCTTATACACCTATATAATCTACACACAGCCATAATCAGGGCATGACACTACTCGTGACCAAGCAGTAACCAGTACTATAGCCCCAGCTAGCTCCATTATTTGAAAGGCAAGCAAAAAGGGAATACTGATAGAAAGGACGAGGCAAGACATCCTGTATATTTGTCTGTATGTATAAGTAGCACACGGATGGGAGAAAAAAAGACGTGGAAGGCCTTTAGGTGCTGTCACATTGCATTTAGAAAATAGTGCCGACATAACCATAATGTGGATGTCGTCCTCACACAGTATATGTGTATAGTCACTACTTAGGATAAGAGTTAAAGCGATAACTCTAGACATTATTGAGGTAAGCATGTTTTTTAAGATTTTGAGGGACACCTTATGTGCATTGAGCGCGGAGTAGGTAGGTAGGTTTTCTAATGGTGTACATAAAAGATTTCTCCTGCTGGGATGAAATGGGAAACCGAAGCAAGTAGTTAAAGGAAATCAAAACGAAGATTTCAATAGGAATTTAACTGGAGACCAAATTGAGTACAGAGGGGTAGGCTCACGTACATACTCCGTGCATGGAGATAGAGTTAACAATGAATTCTATGAGAAGAAATGGTGGTGGCGTAATGGAAAGTGACTTAAGCTCCTTCAGCACTTTCACCAGCCTCTCGGAGAACCTCTCTTTGATTGACTTGAACGTTTATTCAATTTCCTTTGCAATGGCTTCAAGAAGTTCAGACTATAAAAACAAGTGAGGAGAAATGTGCACTTGACGACTACAATCCAATAGATGTTGACGGATCGTCCTCTTCACTTCAGCTTAATAATTCAAAATCCTCTCCTTTTCTATTTTCTTCTTTTTTTCCCCCCATCCACTTTCACAACATCTACAGATAGTTTCCATTCTCAAGAAATTTAAAATACATCTATCACACTATGTGTGTGTATGTACCTAGGAATGGAGTAGCCAGGGCTCCTTTCAAAAAAATCCTTTTCTTCAAATTACTCGTCCAAATACATACATAGCTTATCTATATTGACAGAATAGGAGAGCGAGCCATGAGGTTCCCTGCATACAATTATAATACTAAAATACACTAGGTACTTTCAATTTAAATAGGCAAATCCCTCAAAACTTTCTACCCTTCTCGTTTTCACAAACCTCTATGCTCCTTCATTCGTATTTCTTATATGGGAAATAACTAACGAATCAAACGATTTAAAATTTCTATTAAGCCACTGAACTGTCGCAAATAAGATTTTCTTGGCAATTGGCAATATGTAAGCATCTTTTTTTCTTAAATATTTTCATTTTAAAATTTTTATTTTTCCGTGTATCATTTTTCTAATCAATGTATGAGCTTGAGAAAAAATATATACTGTAGGAGATATTTCCATTGGTATTATGATTATCAATGGTATACTGAGAAAGTAATACACATCAAATTCGAATTTCAAAAGGGTTCTCGTCGCCGCTGACTGCGCTTGACTGATGATAATATGGAAAAATTAATTGCTTCATGTGCTACTTCCACTTTGACTTGGAATTGGACTGCTCAAGTTGATAAATATTTATGTACCTCACACTATCTGTACTTTTCTCGTACTACAGCCTACAGCTACAGTAGGAAAGGTTTGAGCTTGGAATTTTGAGTTGGATGACATGTCCTGATTCTCGGGTCTCAGGGAAATATAAGTAAGCTCTCATTTTACATTCTCCATATATTCATATTCCTGATTCCCTTCAATCCAATTAATTTTGACGGTTTCAATTATAATTTCAATTGACGCTTATATTATTGGCTATGGCTTTGGCAGTTGCTTGTGTGTGCTTGTGAGATTTTGATATCTGACACTTGCCGTTCACAGCTTTCCGTCATTTCCACGAAGACTAGTTTTGTATGTAGCTTCCCTCAGAATAACTAATCAGGTGTCTTGTAATATTTTGTCAGGTCTCAAGGAAACGTGGCTGGGAAGACTTATTAGCTAAATTATTGATGACTGCTAATATAGTGCTAATATCACTCAAATACAGCTATCTCTGTCGCTGTCGGTTTGGTTAGGCGGTCATAATAATAGTAGAAATATCAGTCGTTACCCAGATAGTTGTAGTAATAGTAATAGGACCTAATACTATTACTTACTATACTATTATATACGAATACTAAAAAGGTCTTTAACATTAAATTAGAAGGACTGAGAGATGGACCATTTCCGAATCTAGTGAGTAATAATATTACATACAACATGTATTTCATTTTCAAGCGTGAACTATGTACTTGTATGTAATCGTAATAGTACTAGCTCTGGCGGGGTGGCTGTGTCTGTCTGGATTGCTGGATTTGTTTGGAGAGCCATGGTACTGTCGACTATATAGTGTATTATGGTATCTGTACTGTGCTGTGGTCTGGTGTCTGGTGTTTGGAATGGAACTGGATACGTTCTAACTTTGGACGTGTTCCAAAGAGTTTCCTGGAATGTGATAAATTATCCTATACATAGCTATTAAGGTTTATATAAAACTGTCATCACAAGAGATAATGCCCATGTGCAGTCATAATAAATGCCGTATTGCATTATTTCAAAATTACTTTTATGCCCCTTCATACTAATTCTCTGTCTGTATATTTATAGAAAGCTCGACTTTGACATGTCAACATTTTTTCAGTTATATATTTCATAATATTTTTATTATTATTATTATTATTATATTCAACGCGTTAGTAGTAGGGGGAGGAACGTTATGTGTATTTTTGTATTATATTATTACTAGATACTATTTTTCCAATGGAGTGTGGAGCTGTCACAGCTTACTCCTTTTATATAAATATAGAAACGGAACTATGAACGTGTGTACCGTGTAGATACTGTTTGAAACATACTCTCTGTCCTTACATATCTAGGTATGTATGTAAAGCTAAAAGATTTATTTCTCAAATTGCAACTTTTCAAATAATCTCGTTTTGGATGTCAAATAAATTTTTTGGTCTTCCCATAACATATTAACTTACATGACAGCCGAGACTTATTACAGTGAAATTTGCATGGGGAAGACGTTACAAGATTAGAACGTTAGAACGAAAATGGTAGAACGAACTAACTTCTATTATTGCAAGTTTTTTTTTTTAATATCAGATTATTTTTTATTTTTGAATTATTATTTGAAATAATGGTACCGTTCTTTTTTTTGCTACATAATTACATATAATGTACGCCTGCGTTAAAAATATGTGATGAGCAAATGTCTCAACAACTCAACAGTAAGGGGAGCTATACAAATAATAAATCCAAAATATAAGTATATATTTTACAAAATAATTTTTTAAAAATTAAATTAAAACCATGACAGGTTGAGTAAGAATACAAACATTTGCGTGCAAAAATACCAATCCAACGTCAATGAAGGATGTATTGTTGTTTAGTATTGAACCTAAATTTGACACAAAATAAAATATAATTTAATACTACTTTTTAAAACAAAATGAAGCGCACATTTCTAGGTGTTCCGGTACTTTCATCAGCACCAGGCAAAAGTTACAATAATGGGACTGCTTAACTTAAATAAACTAGGGAGTAAAATAATATAACAGAATATTTTTGTGTTCACTATTCCATAACTTACAGAGCAGAGTACAGAGCTCATCGTACTTGATATAGTATTACAATAATGATAATAATAAAGATGTGGTGGTAACAACAGAAAGAGGAAATACAATGCAGGGTACAATTTAATGTAATATAAATAGAAGTCAGAGTGTGTGCACAAAGAAAAACTATGTCTAAAATAAAAGTAAAAAAAAACTTTAAAGATGTATATATATATATATATTAATATAAAGGAAAGAAAGTAGGGGAGAAAACTTTTTTTTTGTGGCTTGACAATCACCCGTAAGTATAAAAACCAACTATTATATGTGAACCCGACGTCCCATAGATCTCCCTTTATTGAGCTTATGTAGAAACTTAGGAGTGGAAAGTTATTCAAGCAGAGAATTTATGATGAGGTCCGTAATACCACTTTTGGCATTCACCGCGTGCCTTATGATAATTTTTTTCACATCAAGGCCTACAGTGAAAACCGAAAGGGAACGGTTCTCTGCATCTTCTTTTTTTTTCTGTCGCTCTCTCTCTCTTTTTACAATCCTATTTGCTTTCGTTTTTCTTAGAGCTTTCAGCATTTCTCGTTAATGCCATAATTTCATGTCTTGGCCACACTTCCTTCTTTTTTTTTGTCTTCTCCGCTTCTTGGGTCAGCAAGGCTTGATGTGGATCTGGTTCTGGTCTTGGTGTTCTGGCTCTCCCTCTGAGTCTGGCGCTGCATCTGGAGAAAGTGTTTGCTTTTAAGATTTGAAATATTCTTTGAATGAAACTTTTTTCTACGAGTCTCAAGTTTCCATTCATTAAAGGTATTGTTTCTCAAACAAATTGTTTTTTGGGAAAAATATAAATTCACATATATTACAACTTTGCTATACATTTTATATATCTTCTGGCTAGTACAGTTATAATAATTTTGACAGATAAGATACAATAAATACATAGTGAGCCAAGAAAGAGAGAAAACAAAGGAATATTAAAAGCTAGTAAAGATAATAAATTTAGAGTGTAAATCTTAGGCACACAAATTTGTGAAGAGAAAGTGCATATAGTGGTATATATGTATAGCTTGAAGCTGTACAATTTCTATTAATACAGTGTATACGGAGTACTTATGAACCTTGGACTTAGAGTTCCCCTACCGCTGTCCCTACCCGATACCCATACCTATTATCCATATATAATGTAGGCTATTGTGTGAAAACCGATTACTAGACATTAGAACCCGTTATACAAGGAAACGAGGTGTTCTAAATCCGTAAGATAGTTCCGACAAAAAAAAGTAGTAAAATCAAATGGATCTCTCCATTGGTCGTAAATCGTGAGGTTGGAGAAGAAGAAGTGGCTAGTACTGTCTACAATCTATAGTCTATTAACTATGTAACCAGGCTTCTATTTCTCTGACAGAGCTATACCCCTATAGTTCCTACATAGTACTACTACACGCCTCGAGAAATATATTTGTAAAGAATTAGAAATCTAAAATAGACTGAAAATGTAAATCTGCCATAAGAGTGGAGATCACAAATTTCACAAAACATTAAACAAAGAACCTTAGAGGCCTATAAAATTCATATGAAATGACTTGAGAGAGGTAGATAAGGCTATCTACATTCTATCTACTCTCCTCCTAGACTTGTAGACTCTTACTCTATTTACGTCCTCAGTCAGTGCCAATGCCCATGGAAGGATACAAGCTGTGAAGCAGTGAGACAGAACGGGAGCTAAAAGTCAGGGATATCTACGAGAGGAAACTCTATGAGGCTGTCACTGGAAAGATAGAGAATTATTATTGTGGTGCGGAGGAGAAAGGAGAAAGCTAGACCTCCACTTCTTGGGAAATATGTGGCTCCCATCCTATGAATTCCTCCTTTAGGGAAGGAGAAGAAGGAAAAAAGTTTGGGGATCAGAGTGGACGAGGAAGAGAGAGAGAGAAAGGAAGATGTGAAAGTAAAGGATGGTGAGGCTGCTGGGAGAAAGTGCCTTGTCTAGTGGTAGTGGCAAATGTAATAGTGGAGATGGTGGAGTCAAGATAGCCTTTCACTCGTACGTTCGTTCGTTCGTACAGTGAAAGAGAGACTCCACTGAGATTTTCTTGGTGTGTGCAGTCTAAAGATATATCCTCCAAAGGTCTACATCTCGCATCTGCGTGTATCCAATCAAATCATGACTTCAACGTTCTCATCTACAAACCCCCATACATCCATTATACAAGTCAAAGAGCTCTACACAGTCAGAGAAATTATCTCTCTCCAGCCTCTACTTCTCTGTCGTTACACTCATTCCGTCCACATTCACATCCACTATCCCTATATCAGTCAGGAGAGAGACGGAGACAGTCTGCACTACATAGAGGGAGAGCCGCGCCATGTATCCATGTATCTTATATACTATATATATGATGAGGACGGCAACCGGCAACGATCGTGATGTTGAAGTTGATGTCGATGTTGAAGCCGAAGTAGAAGTCTATTCACAAGACTATACTCCTATATACCTGTATATGTATTACTCTATTCTTCTCTCCTGGAACATTCAACGAGGCAAAAGCAACAAATCCAATGAACTTCAATGATTTGATTAGTTCAAAAAGAATTGACTTGACTACCTCGTTGTCTCCTGCTTCAAGTCAACCCTAGACCCACCAAGGTACTTTCTCTATCATTCTTTTCCCTTCTTCACCATTTCCATCCGCTCCTCAGCCCATCGTACACATATGTACGACCAACATCGCGCCTCCCCATGCTCAGGCCCATCCCAATGCTATACCATAAAAAATTAATTATGCTCTTACTTTGTCGCTCCACTTTCCTTCGAAACCTTCCTTTCATAACCAACACTTAAAGTCAAGTCAAGTCAAAGTCAACTCACTCCCCCCCATCTCCTTTCTCTCTTTCTCTCCAATAATTTCCAATTCGTAATCGTACTTCTTTTTCATGGGATATGTATACATATTTATATCTTATATAAAGTCTAGTATATGACTCCTAGCGAGGATTGTCTTCACTTTCCCTCTCACTCACCACATCTAATCCCTAAATTCAATTTTGCCATTATGAAGACGAAGACGACGAAGACTGAAATTTTACTCATAATGACATTTATTTTCTTAAATTTGGAATTTTCAAACTTAAAGAAAGCACACAGTCATATGATGGGGTTAAGTTTTGAAAGAATTAAATTAATAATTGCTTTAGAAAAAATCATAAAAATTAAAAAGCCTTTGCCTTTGTGTTCTGATGTGTATCATGTGTACTAGAAGACACAAATATAAAATTGAATATTTAATTTTGTAATATATTTTGTGTGGTGAACCTCCCGCCGAGGCGTATATAACCCGCAGTCAAAAATCCTAAAAGTGGAGTGACTAATTCAATATAATATAATGCTATTAGTATAAGAGTGTGTCATTAGAAGATTTTAAAATACTCACTTCCACTTTCATTTCTCACCATCTTTCCACCTCAACCTCCACACATTAAACTAAACCATACTCATGCCATGTATATCCAAGGATCTCTCTAAAATACCAACGGTCTCCAACCTACAAATAATGGCTTTGAAAATGGGTGAGAAGCATATCTATACATTTAGCGTTATAATTATATGTAAGATAAAAATTCTTATATATATAGTATTTGGTCATATAGGGGTGAGAGTGAAAGTTAAGAGACAGAAAAATCAGGTTGGAAGAAAAATTGGATGACAGACAAAATACTCTTTCTCATTAGGAGGACAATGGACGGAATGAGAAAGTTTCCAGGCTGCTTTCTCTCTTTCTTTCTCCCATTTATTTCTATCACAGGAAACACTAATAAAAACAAAACGAAGGAGTACTAAGCTAAAGCCTCATGGCCTAGTCATGGTCCTGGTCCTCGTCCTCGTCTTAGCTACGAGTTTCTTTGTTTTTCTATATTTGAGTAGCTATAAGCTTTATCAATACCTATGAATGTGCATGCGTGGGGCCGGGGATGACTTTGGTCGTAGCCGCAATACAAAAAAAAAATATCCACAGAGACGAAAGACGAAAACGAAGACGGAGAAGAACACAGAACTGTACTTAAAAAAGGAGACAGCATAATCTGGTGTTCTATGGTTACAGTAGCCAGGAGAAAAGAGGACAAGTTGTCATGGGACAGACCTCCCGTCTACGATTAGTCGTCGTCGTCGTCGTCGTCGTCGTCGTCGTTGTCGTTACTCTTCCTCTGACCAAGAATGACTTGTTTCAATTTGTCTTCAATTTTTATCCCCTCGGTAATACCCAGTG
>JAQFZE010001135.1:0-19627 GCA_034695245.1 Dicyrtomina saundersi | reverse complement strand
CACGAATCAACATTATAATTCTCTAGAGATGTTTTTCCTTCAGAGCTCTTTCGAGAAGTAAAGACAATGACTACTGTGTCCTCCTCCTGAGTCATTGTCAAGTATATGCTTTATATGTACTCTGTACACACATGGACACTACGTCTGTCTTTCCCAGCACAGATCTTATTTGAAAGGGGCACTTTGGGGAAAATGTACGGACGTAATAATAATAAAAAGGATTGCTACGCATCTACGCACTTTATATTTTAAGGAATATCATCCTTTACACATCTTCTATAAAGACGTGGATCTCAAAGACCTGCCTAGAAAAGTAACAACGGAACATTCAGTTTCAAGCACTAAATTTTGAGGACAAAGTCCCAGAGGGCAGTGCTCCTATAAAAAGTAAGAAGGAAAAGTGTTCTCAATAAAAAACATTGTTAATTTAAATTTCCGGAAAAGGTTAGAATGTCAAATGTCGTGGTCCTGATGAGCGTATACAATTTAATACAGTTTGTAAAGTGCATAACTGTGCTCATAATGCTTACCTTCATGTCCACTGTCAACTGTCATATTTTCAAAATAGTGTATAAATAATGTACAGGTGTAAGCCAATAGCTGTAAAATGTACAAACTGAAAGTGACATTGAATTTTTCGAGTTGAACGACGTCTGTTATGGTTAAATATGGAGTGTTGTACGTAAACCTGTGCCCTGTTAAGTGTCTGAATAATAACTCTGTTTTTTTCGCTTTTGTTTGGTTCCTCCAGGTGACGGATGTATTGACGTAGAGGAGTTCACTTCTGTCTGTTCTAGCTTCGGTGTTGACGCGGAGGAAAGTCGTAAAGCTTTTGAAACACTCTCAAAGGTAGGTACAGGGACTTTGACGTCTTACATTTTTACTCAAAGTATTCAATTACAATCGAAAATGGAAAATTCCCTTCACTCTTCCCAATATTTTTATTTCCGTCCTTTTTTTAAGACCATTTCGTATCCCATAATATAGAGTGTTTGTAGAAGAAAAGTAAAAGTAAAGTAGGTTGGTAGGTAAGAGAAAACTAAGGATGAGTTTCTCAGTTCTTTTTTTTTTTTCTCTCTGTCATTTGCTTTATTCTTTCATATATTTTCCTTTTCTATTTTTCATCCATGACTTCAACTTCCATGACTAACTGTCTCTATAAAATCCATCAATTTTTTATCAATTCTTTTCTCTCATGTCTTGTTTGGAGACTGACAAGTTGTTTTCTATTTCCACTCAGTTTTATTTTCTTCTTCCATTTAACATTGAGCCTTGAGACGTTCCAAGCCTATTGTGAGCCCTTTTTTTCCTCTTTTGAACTGGATAATGTGTTGATGTTGATGTGAGTGCTGATATAATATGTACATATTACACTTAAAAACAAGGGAAATTTTAACTGACTAATATACCCGGCCACGTTACCGGTTCGACTTGTGGACTATCTGTATGTAGTAAGGTTTATAGATATTTTACGGATATATTAATACATTATGTAAAGTATCAAAATTTCTTTTATGAGTAATTCCTATATAAGCTCGAGTATTACGGATTAACGAAGCGTTGAGTGAAGGGATTTAGTATTTTTTTTCTCCTCCTTTCATCTCCAATCTAATCTTTGAGCGTGATAGTAGACAGATAGAAAGAAGATGCAGTCGGGCGTCGGGTCTGCCTGGATCCTTATCTCATCTGATATATTTTATATTTTGTTGATGCTAATGGTTCTGATACTTATAATGCGAAATATAAAATTGAAGGAAGGGATATATACACAGGCAGTGAGACAGAGCTTGGCTTATTCAAGCAAGTTGAGAGAGCTTATAATATTCCCATATATGGTCACATGTTGAGGGAAGAGAGCACCGAGCACAGATGGCTCACATTTTACAGGATTATGATCTATATCCCCTCGTTTTGTTTCATGTTAAATTGATAGAATGGGAAAGCAATAGTGGACCTGGACTACTACTCAGGACTGTGGAAGGATTACTTTAGCTCCGATGACCCATCCACTCTTGGAAATTTCATCTTTGGCAAGACGTCCTTCCCATAACTTCTGCTCTAAAAAAAATCGAACCAATATTATTTTTTTTCCTTCTCCTCTTAGCAAAAAAGAAATGATATTCTACATTCTACGCATTACATAAATTACAGATAGACGAAATAATCTATATATCCATGGTCACACGGTCTTGGTTATATAAATAACACATACATTTAAAAAAAAACTATTATACGGCTATGTTACTATAAATATATAACTACATAATATATACCACCTACCTTACCTATATTACATTACATCACATATACCTATCTAGATAAATACATAAATTACAAAAATGAATTGAAATTTTGGAATTTCCATATAACTTATGTGGTTTGTGCGCGGATTATGGACGGGGAATTAGATGATATGTGGAGACGAGGGGGGAGTGAGGGTGATGGGATAGGATGTTATATAGGATTTGGAAGCGGATTCGGAGTTTTGGAGAGGAAGGAACAATGTCAAAACCATAACTGGAGACTATAACGATGTAACGGTAACGGTTTGCTTTCTTATTCTTGACTCTTGAACTCATAACTTGGCAGCTGATACTTTGAGAGAAGGAGCATGAGGAAAATTTGGATTTGATATTTGCAACCATGTTATATTATGGGCACATTATTCACGTCCACACACGACAGATAGGGACAATGAAGACAGCTTGCTACGTGTCCATAATATTTAACTATGTACTTATACATGCTTTTACCTGTAGAGGATTATGCAGTTTGGGTAGGCTTTACTACACAGTATATTATATATATTTAATAATGTTTGCAGTTAGTAGTTTGTACGTTACTCAATTATTTGTATTGTATGACTGTTGTAATACAAAACATGTATTTCTATGTCATCGTGCCGTACTGCTAAAATGGCAGTTTTATGTCGGAGGTGTCGTACTGCAATGAAATTATATATTCGACCTGAAACTATAAAACGATGTCTGTGTCTTCGTCTTGCGTAGGAACATCGTGTACAATATTTTATGTGTCTGGCGCTATCGCTTTAAAGAAAATGACATCTTTATAACCCAAATCCGTTTTGGTTTTGCTTCTTCAGCGCTTAGGTTAATCTGTGTTGACGCGTTAACAAGGATGAGGTGCTTCTCTAATTAATTATAACAAGCGGACTTACACATTTTTCTGCCAAGCCATATTATGTCTTTGGATTGAAATTTTACTAGGTATTTTAAAAATGTAGACAGACTTTTCATGTATCATCAGGGGCGATTAATTGCATTAGCGGTGTGAAGGAAGATTTCATATTTTTGTAGATTGTGAGAGCACTGACGCGTTGAATTTGCTTAAAAGATACCAAGCACTGAATGCATATTTTAAGGAGTGAGTAATTTCTTTGCAAGTGTCAGTGAAAAAAAACAGAAATATCATTGGGGTAGATATTAGCAAAGATAGTAACTAAAAAATTGGTAGATCCCACAGAATCGAAGTAGAAGAAAGTACGGATATAAAAATCACGATGAGATGATAATAAAAATAAAAAATAATCATAAGCGATGATGATGATGATGATGATGATGATGATGGATTTTAATGTGTTGGCATTGGCAAGGTATGGCGCAAACTGTATGTATATAGCTAACCTTATATACTGATGTGATGTGTGCCTACAGTATAGGTATACAATGGTGAGGGAGGTAGAAGTCGTAGGAGAACACTTTTGCTCCCTTGAGTTTACTCACTATCGACTAATCGTAAGTACTCGCCCCGAGAAGTTTTCTCTCATTTTTTTTACTATACGATTTTCCACGACAGCCTGTATATATCTACACTCTATAATCAGCCACTATATATTAGACGTCTCGAACATCTTCTCGGAAAAGCATGGCTTTGAATTGAATTGACTTTGGCTTTATTTGGCCCCAGTTCAATTTTACTTAATCTGATCCTCATTCCTGATCTTCATGGCGGAACCAATCAATCTGCTCCTCTAGCTTTTTTCTTCCAAGAACCGCAGCAGCCCCAACCACCTTCTAACCATTTCCGCTTGTTAAGAATGATAATAATAATATTGTACCACGCTAACTTTTACTACCAAAGCCAAAGCAATACTGAATTTGGCTTACTCAAGCCATAGGATATATCTGTACTACCTACCTACATACACGTTTGCGCTGTAGACATACGCGTTTACTACATTACTTCATTGCCTCGCTTGACTTTTATACCGACGACGACCCACACACGGTGACATGAACGAAAGATAACACAACTATATCGCTATGCAGGAGAAACATCAATTGCCACTTTGGTTTTTTTTAACCGCCAACTTTCATGGTGTGCCAAGCTGCTTAGTCGTTATTATTCTTTGGAAGGGGAAAAAATGTGAGCCCCTATCTATAAGAGTGTAGGGACATTTTGGTACTATATGTGAACGACTCGCAAAGTTACATCCCGTACCCTACCCCCCGGCGGAGTATATATGATACTATTACCTTTGGTCCCATTATCATTATCAGTCTCAGCTTTAGCTCTCTCTTTTTAGCTTTAGTAACAGTTCATTCAAAACTTGGGCAATTATTACTCAATATATTTCGTATGTGGAAGCAGTGGCAAGGTTGAAGCCATTGCTAAAGCTAAAGCCAAGATATGTACTATTTTGAATTTGACAGACTGCATATGACGTGTACATAAAAATCAAGAAATACCGACAAGGCCCTTTAAACTGCAGAGAAATTATTTAGGATATCAATATCTACGTAGTATACCAATGAATTATTTGACCACTTCCTAATGAAAACTTGCGCTTGCTAGGTTTTTCATCAAGTTTATGTGTATGTTATATGTATGGTGGGGTAGCATGCAAGAAATAAACAAAAGTTTTGTTCTACTTTATTGAGGGACGGCTTACAATTTACCGTAAAACTCGTACCCTTGACGTGTACATGCAGCACTCTAAGTTTATGGACATGAATAGTGAGACTCCCATTATTATCATTCCTTAGAGAACCATTTTCATAGAATTATAATTTACTATACTATAAAAGCATTAAAGCAAAATACAGGACTTGAATTTCCTTGAAATGTCCAATATCTATTAATAAAATGGATAACTCGTGGTGCTGCATTGTATTTTTTATTGATTTTAAAATATTGGGATTTAACTAATAAAAATTCGTCAAGCTTATGTCTACGCCTCCATAGTATACAACCACAAAGTGTGGAACTTGTCTACAGAAGATGTCTACAAACTAGGAGTAGGTATCTACTTCGTTATTCTTGTTGAATGTTGAGCATGTTGTGAAAACGAAAGCCTTTTGTTTGGCTTATTGTGCTATAAACAGACTGCTTACAGAGCTGCGTCCGTAGGCACTTTACAACTTTGGACTTTAGCCTTGGAAATCTGCATACAAATGAAAGGAGACTCGATCGTTCTTGATCTCATTCTTCTGGAAATGAAAACCAAACACCGAAAAGCCGAAAACGAATGCTAGCTAGATTTAGTGGTGGTGGATGGAATTGGAATGGAAAACATGTTGCGAGAGTGAAAGTGGCATCAAGATAAATGCTCTGTGTCAGCTTCTGTCTCTAGTTTATGTTAAATATGGGGAATTGGAACACGGAAAGGAACAACCAAAAACCAAAGCCAAAAGACAACGCAACTTGTACACACACACACCTTCATATGGATTATTTATCAGACAGTTGAACGTATTTAAACGTGAGTGGTGCGTGGGGAATGAATTATGCGAAATGCGAACGGAATGTACTACACCCAATTTCCTCAGATTCAAATGGTGTCTCTCTTAGTTCTCGCAGTATAATATGTACCTACCTACATTCCAGATTACTAAAATAATCACGTACATGTACACGGGCTATTAATAGTTACTATATGATTTAAACCCAGAGGGCTTAAGGCCCAAGCTTGTCAAGCCCTTTTGTACAAATTGGCCTGAGAAAATTAAATATGTCAGTTCAAAAATGATTATTATGTGTACAAGGGAATGTGATGGAGAAAGCAAGAAAAATTGGAAAGGAATAAACATGGACATGTAGGAAGACTATGGAGCTGGATGTTAAAATTCCAGGCGAGACTTGTTCGTAGGTACCTATGTAGTCGTTGTCGCGACGTCAACATGTCGTGTAACTTTGAACAGCCCTATAGTGGCATATAGTAGTAGTATAAACGACAGCAAGCAAAAGAAATCCATTTCTATTTGTACTACTCACATAATACATCCGTATAATAGCCCTATACTCTTTCTTTCTCCTGCAGTGTCTCAATAGCACAGAGCCGTTTACACAGTCTAAAAGACCGTCATCATTTCCTATTCATTTCTCGCGTGTTTACCTTTTCCTGTTCCTCCACTTCAACTCAACGCCCCGCCAACAATAATATATTTATTTTTCTGTCATATGGATTTCTCCCATCGTGTCCTTACAACATACACAATACGCATTCCACTCCGGATTTCAGGTGGTGCACTTATATAATGATAATGTGCACTATGTCCCTAATTTTTATTTCATGCTTCAAGCTTTTGTTTTTTCTCTATACTGCTGTATAAGCACTCATTTTCATTTGGTGATGGACAACGTATTATGATCATGATAATGACGAGGACATACCTCAGAGTCCAGAGTGTAATGGATACTCTCCTGTATAGGGTTGGAGTACTTCCTTATTTTCCATTTCGACTTACACAACGTGTTTTACGGTTACGGTTACATTCACGAGATCGTGAGTTGACACAAGTAATAACAGGGCTTTCGCTCTGTTTCCGTGACTGCCGTTGTGTTGTACGTCGTCCCGCCATTTCCTTTCATTTATTTCCTCTATTCATCATCAAATGCATTTAAATCTAACTTGGAATTACCCCTATGTTCCATGTGCACAAAGGGTATTCTATTAAAGTAGGTACCTACCTGTAGTGGATGGGATGTTCTATAGTTGACATTTATTACAAGCGCTTTCTCCTATATATCCTACTTTTGCAATGATGCTAAATTTTCATTTGTTTCTATACATTTCTTCTGGATATACTGCACTGCCGTCCTAATTTTGAACCCGTGGAAAACAATGGCATTTGTGCTTCTAAGCGGCCCATGGCGGAATAACTAATGGTTTGTGTGCCATTAAGTAAGCGGTACTTCTAGTCTATATCTAGTTGCCTCGTATTTCTTATTTGATGGCTCACATGCTGACAAATCGAAAGTCTATGTAGGTGCTTACAGAGTCTTGGAAAACCAATCAATTTGTTGTAAATCAAAATCAGGGCCAGGGCCATAGCCACTGCTATGCTAGTTAATAGCTTCAATGAACAATAACAATCATATTTGGGAATAAATATTTGCACGCCAGTCGAGGGATGTGGCTGAAACTGACATTTGCTAAGCTGCATTTGCAGCACTATGTGCTGCGTGTCTGTCTCACCGTGAGGGCTCAATAAGTCCCGGATTCTGAATGAATGACAGTCACACGTATCAGTATCAGTATGTGGCGGGGGGTGAGCTATTATATTTGTAATGACTTGAGCAAACTAGAGAGACAGAACTTTCCTTTCCTATGCGGGCACCATCTCAACACGTTAATTCCATCTTAAAGGCGATATTATTTCCTTATTCGTTAATAATCCTTATGGCCGCTGTATAACTATTTCTGTAAACTGTAAGGACAGCATACATTTCTAATTGTATGTTCTTACTTGATCGCTGCAGAATTCGAAAGTTTTGCCAAGAATAACTTATCAGATAATATATAGCGGAGAATGGGAAAGTGGCATTGCAGTAATTTTCGCATTCCATGTGTGGAGGGCCTTTTTTCTACGAAAACGACGACGAAGACGAAACTGAAAATAAAACCCAGCGGCAGAGGCAGTGACTTAAAAGTAAAAGTATACATAAGCAGACAAGACAAACAAAAACAAAAACTTTCTTACAGGCAGAATTTGTAGGGGCCAAGTGAACTGTGAATATGGGCTGAGGGTAGGATCATTACAGGAACTGATGTCTTAAATTTTAAATAAATTACGAAATAACGCTTCTAGCCAAGTCCTCAGTCTTCTAACTGCGGTACTAGTACTGGCCCACTGATACTGTTACTGACACTGCGGTGATATGGTTACTTTCTGGTAGTTGCTTTTGGGCAAAATGTTTCTTTTATCATGGAAACCAAAAACAATCTAAAATCTAAACCTTAAACCAACCAACCATCGCATCGTGTCATTTTGCTTTTTCGTGTTTCTTGTCAACTGGCAAGTTTCAAACTTTTTACCATTCCAAGCTCTGTATAATAATTATTACAGCAAAAGTTAAACTACAACGACTATAGTGAGCTTGTATCCCGTTCGCTATACTACTATACTACAGACTACAGTACAGTCATACACAGCCCCCATCTCGACCATCAAGAGAATGACAAGGACAATATTGCATTTCACACAGAACAACACCATGGAGACATGTATTTCCCAGCTCTTGTCTTCACCACGTGTTCTTTTGGCTAAATAGTGACTGTTTTCGGGTCCACACCTTCTAATTGGTGGTGAAGGGAACATAGGAAAACAAAGCAATTCTCCTTTTACATCTAGGAACTTACAAATTGTATGTTTATCTTGATTGAAAGTTTACTCACACTCTCGCTCATTTAATCTGTACTATTAGTCAGCCTTGACAGCGACCATCATCACTAAACTAGGACCACAGTACTAACTAATATTAACCACTGTGGGGCCCTCGGTTGCCAGCACCAAATGACTCTTTCTGAAGTCTGAATTAATTTTATCCGGTATAAGAAAGCACCGTATGTATATCCGTAAAAGTCTCGGTAAGGTAGGTAATTTATTGCATTTTTGCAAAAGAGCGACTAAGAAAACTGTAAGTGTAGGATAGAAAATTTTGTGATTTATTACTATTACATTTATTATTACTGCAAAATTATTGTACAGATTTTGCTTGGCTTTATGGCTATAGATGCTCGTAATATTACTGTTGTGTAAAACTCGTTCTCACTGTTATGTACATTTCGAATATGCAGTGATGAGTATTTAAAGGTTCGAGGTGAAGTCATTTGCCTACCACAAACCCGTTGCAACTATTGGCATTGGTAATTAGTATAGTTAGCAATAGGTTGTAGTTATTAATAATTGTAATGCTGTACATTTATCTATATAGACCAATTTACTGTACGAAGCATAGTTAAAATATATTTATATTATGATGCTTACGAGTTCATCCTTTATTGCTCGATATATTGCATAATTGTAAGTAAAAAATATTGAAGATTAAAAAATAATAATGCTAGCTAAATATTGTGATTAATGTCTTCACTGCTTCACTGGCTGTGTCAGTGGTAGCCACTACTTATGCGTCGTCCAAGCCCATTGAGCGAATAACAGAGCGCATTCTTTGGTTCTTTAAAATCCTATGAGATTTAAAAATGATAATAGTATAATAATATTATATAATTGATTATACTACAATTATTACGTATTGTAGAGATTGAAATTTTGAAACTGAAAAATATAGTTACTTATTAACACACGTGTGATGTCGTTTAGGGATTAGATAAAAAATGGGTCAGTCGAATTGCATTCTATTAAAGATTGTATAATCAAGCGCAAAAGACCTGAGGGACAAAAAGGCATCTTTTTTGTTAGGAAGTGAAAAAAGATGAAGTATTTCAAGTCTACTGTGCGATTTTTGTAAATAGCTTGTACAGCTGTATGTCTGTAATCTGTGTATTGTATTCCCTTGCGTGTAGTTGGAAGTTGGAACTCTGTAGGCAAAATTTATTCTGGAGCGGACGTAAAAAGGGGGGTAAGTAAGAAAGGGTACTCGTCATGGTGATTTCTGACAATTTTTGCCAACTTTAAATTGCATTCAATTTTAAATGCAAAAAATGTTTGTATTAAATATTAGATAACATTAAAACATGTAATAATTACACATGTCATTAATTTGTAATTTGGACACATTTGAAATCTACATCTTGGTGTCATTGTTCCGTTACTAGAGTCATTAGAATCAACATACAAGTGTTGAGTAAATGTCGCAGCATCGTTGGATTTATCACTGTGCTAAAAAAATATTTTCTTTGAAGGTCGTTTTGACTTACTGTATTTGCATTTGCAATTTTATTACTATGTTGATTTGAGTAAATTGTGTTGTATGCTGTGTACGTTTATTTTAGAAAAATGTAGCAGTCTGAAATAGTCTGATAATTTGTGTGTAGTAGCTATGCTGTGTGTACTTAAAGAAAATAGTAAGAAACTATAACAGTACATTTTTTTAGGTATATCACTATTAGTGTAATGCTTCCATATGCATTTATTTTCCATATATTTTGCTGCCAGCTCAAAGCCGAGGCAAAAGGATCCTTTAGTTATTTCGTTTCGTAGCTTTTCATGAGGAAAATCAAATACAAACTTGTACGCAAATTAAAGCTATACAATTTTAGTTCTGCTCCGAGTTCCGAATCTGACTTCTGACGTCAAGACAAATACCGAAATAAATAAAAACAAAAGCAAAAGCTGCAACTGCCATTGCCCTTTGGTCTTGGTTGTTAAGACCTATTGTCGTGTGTAATGTATAGGTATACCTATAATATATTGTGAATATAGTATTTGAACACGTATGCGTGTAAGTAAGCAGGGATGAAAATATACTTTTAGCAGATTCATCTGTGAGATTACAATTTATTACATTCCCTCGTAGACTAAAGCTGATGGCTAGTGAGAAAGAGATAATGTAAGTTTTGAGATTTTGAGGATGCACGTGTAATTAATAAATCATTGCACGTCCATTTAATTAATGACGTTTTTCTCTCTTCTACTTCTCGTCTCTGGCTGAACACTGATGATGATGATGATGATGATTTAAACAAAAAAAGACGATGTAATTTTAACTCTTGAGTCTTGAGATAAATACGCAGCTTTCAGCTCCATATTACAATTATATAGTAAGCACTTTCAATTTCAAGCCAGTAATAGTCATGATACGATGCTGATAATACAGAATAGCTCCACCCCATTGCTACATATATACAAAAAATACAATAGTGCATAGTTCAATTAACAAATGCTGTATGCTATAACTCAACTTATGCATTCTAAATTCTACACTGTGCTTGACACAAACTCAGCTACTGCTCACATTTTCCGCTAGTACAGCTTTTCCGACAGACATAAATAATAAATATGGGATTTTAAGGAAAGGCAAATAAGCAAGGCAAGACAAGAAAGACAGTGTGACAAAATTAGAGCTCATGAATTAAAACAAAAATTAAATTAAAATTACATACATTTAAAGAAACAAATTACAAGTATTGGAATGTGACTTGAATGAAGTCTGCACTATACATTATATATGCACTACTATGCACTACAGTAAATTGTACTCGTAAAGATGTTGTATGTTTTGTATTGTGTAGAAATTTACCAAGACCGCTGGTGACGCTCTTATACTGATGACACACACACATAATATGTATGTAATCTATACCTATTAATAATATGTAAATGGGTTCTACAGCGTGACGCACGTAGAAATCTGTCACATGAAATCTGTAATTGTTTCGATGTTGTCAACGTCCATGATAATGAGAATGAATATGGATTCAAATAAATATTTCAAATTTAAGTTCAGATGAGAAGCTATGAGTACATCTACTCTGTGTCATAAAATGTCTGTAAAATGAAATATGAATACACATTCCTTCAACTTTGGTCTCAAGTCATGCAGCAGTGCCCTGCACTATTAAATAACTAACTACATAATACTATGTTGATACTTAAAAAACACACGTATGTAATTATATATTACTGTTACTGTCACAGCAATGATGTATATACATATATATGATCGGAAATAAAGACGTCGTGGTAAATTGATTGATTGTAATTGAAAACTTGGTCGTGACATGATTTATTGTGTTTTGAGAATTAACTCTCATGAAACACTCACATACATATTATATTACATATTTTTTGAATTTTCTGAAATTTTGTTGAACAACAACAATTTTTTTTAGCTTTAGTTTTAATTTTTTAATAACAATTTTTTTTTAATTTTTAGTTTTAATATAATTTTAACAATAAGTAAACTCTGACTCATAGAGACCTTGTAATACTTTAGATAACAACAGGAACGAAGAATTACTTAGCTGTAAATACTAATTCTATGAGTACCTAATTTTAATTTATTTCATTCACACACTATTTCCCTTTTTTTCTGAAAACTTCCTGATTATTTCGAACTTCAAAACAGTCAAAATTCTAGATCATCGAGACCAATACATGAAAAAAGATTTTCGTGGAAATACCTAATTCAAAGTCAAAAGAGCTTTATTAATACAACAAAGTGTAACTATAGAGGCATTATCTTTTATAACGAGTCTCCTTCCAGGGTCCAAACTGTAATCTTGGAATAGCTTCATAGTCAGTACATGCTATCAAGGGATTCCTGCAACATTGAAAATAATAAATACATTTAAGGTTTATATGTACATTTGATACGACTCCAATAGGCCGACTTTCCAAGATTTAATTAATTAATTAATTGACTGAATGCGAAATGAAAGGAGCTCTTTAGTGGTCAGCATCCACGCTGTGTACTCTTCAGTGTACGAAACTTCATCAAAAGTTAGAATCAGAACCAGAACCAGGACACAAGAAATGAAATTTTTGTTAATATTAGAAACATTCCCAGTACGAAACTATAGAACTATGAAGTTTCGTAATGTAATTATTAGAGCACAAGAAACCTTCATAAATACTTTAGAGTAAATATGAATGTTGAATGGCAGGCATGGGGAAAGAATTAGAAAGTTATTACCCAAGAACTTTCTCTACGAATTCTAGCAATTATAATTCTACGAAATTGAATGAAATGCCCCCTGAAGACAAATGCGGATATTTCATACTTTCATAGAGCATCAAATACCTTTGTAAATATCAAAATCATATAGTTGATATTGACATTTACAAATCGAATACCATAAATCTTGAGAGTATCATGCAAGGATCTGAAATTTTAATGTCTAATGCGCCTAAATGAATACTATATAAAACGCTGTAGTATATAGTCCTTTGTGTTTCACAGGACAAATAAAGAAGCTGGAGAAACCACCGACCAAAGTATGTAAATAGATACGTAATATAGCTGTGACCATAATAAAATAGTCTCACATTTTAGTGCGTTTGTAAAGTATGTACACTATGTGGTCTGTTGCTAAGAGTAAATACTGACATAGTATCTGGACAACACGTAAACTATAGTCTATACCGTTCGTTGCTCACTTCTAGCTCATGCTAAACTACATACCTATTATTTCATTTTGTGTCCAAACAAACTACTGTACACACGTCTTGTTTCTTTCACCCTTCAAAGCTAATCCCTCTTGTTTACCAAGGCGTGGGCAGACAAACACGAATTCCCAACTGTGCGTACCGCACACACGAAATACTTTAAATTATAGTCCCGAGAGGAAATTCAAAACTGTTCAAAACTTGTTGAAATTTAAAGTGAAGTAATGAGGGTCTCATGTCTCAATCTGGTACAAAATATTCCAAATAAATGTACATTTTTTATATTGTGCTAATTTTGGAAAATATTACCGCACGAGTAATTTTTAAAGTTTAATTTTGTTCAAGACATACCTTTAATACGTCAATTATTCTCTGAAAATATATGGAATTATAGTTGAGTTTTCCAATAAAACTCGAAACGCCGTTTCGGAGTCTTTGTCTCAAAGTTTACAACTCACATCGGCTTAGTTGAGACTCGGAGCATGGAAACAACTGAAATTCATGCTTTCGTAATTAGTGTGTAGCTTCTCCTATCTACATTTATTCCCTTTGAAGAAGTACTTACGCATGGGGTTCTACGGAATCAACTTTTGCAACCATGAATACACTAATGAGTGAAACCTTTTATGAAACCTAGACAACCTACTTACCGACATATATATATATTCTATGAAATTAAATATACCTAGGTAGATACATTGCAGCGCTTCGATTTCTAGATATATCTTATACTGTGTGTGCTTCAATTTTGTAAATCGTTGCATAATTCTGTGGTCTGTAACACGAAGTACCTAAAGGCTTATTTTATGTTCCTCATATCACATCATAGGAGTGTATATACAATACGTGTAGGTAGTAGGTAGGTATGTAGGTAGATACTTTTTTATGTGTCATACAAGATTTTAAATTCTGGGAAGGAACTAATGAAATCCAAGTGAAGAATTTCTAGTAGTCATCATTACAATCTGCTATAATAACCTCCGAAAATGAGAATTCTCGAATCGGAAATCGAAAGGTTTCTTTAGTGCTACGCATGAACCCTAATCCTATCAACAAAATTACTCCCGTCATTTATTTTTGATTGTGTGCGGCTGTGTCGTTCGACTGCATTTCAAATGAGATGACAAGAAATATCCTCTTCTCTTCAGATTGCTGATGATGTTATAAGTCTATCTAAGGATTTACGGAGGAAGTAGTAACAAAATTTCAAATGATTTTGCCAGGGAAATGTGAGTTTTAAGTTTATTTGTGTCTTTGTCATAAGACCCATCACCGAGGACTTTCTCATTTCTCTGCCCCTTTTGTTTGATCCGTAAAGTAGGGAATGTGTTGAGTATATAAACTTGTTCTTTCACTAATAATAATTCATATATAAAATCAAAGCTCTAGAACATTTAACGATCCTATTCTTAGTTCCATGTCATAAACTATGGCTCTTCTACTTACTACACTTGATATATTATTACTATATGCTCGGGACTGGGGATGCAATCCTTGCCACGCTTATGCAAACTTCTTGACTAAAATACACCTATATAATTTTGATTTTGTACTGATTATATTTTAAAATTATATAGACATAGTAAGTACTATATTTACTGTTGAAGCTTAAGTATTAAATATTTCAATTATTACAACTAATTAAAATAAAAACCAAAGTGGCTCTCTTACCCATTGGTCACAGTATGAAATGCAAACGCTGGAACATGTGTAATATGCGTCAACTGACAAATCAAGCCGGCCATGGATATCTGTCTGATGGAGTCAAGTTGAGCTGTATGACAATGCAAAAATATATTGTTATATTTTTGCAACAAACTAAATATAAAAACATGTGTACAAAGTTATTTTTGGTCAAAATTTTTGTTATTTTGTTAACTTTTCGGAGTACTTACGAAGTGAGAATGAATGAGGCTGTTCTCCCAAATCATAGAAATGTCTATCACCAGTCTTCCAGCTTTTAAACTGCTCAGCTACGACACACCACCAAGTTGGTCCCATGAGGGAATCATGCTTATGTCTCTCCATCAAGCCAGCAACGTAAAGTTCGACGTGATCAGGATGATGGTAGTATTTTCGTAGTTGTTCAACATTCTGTCAAATAAGATAGTTAGTAAAACAGGAAATGCTTTGAACGTTTAAAGCTGTTGCTCTCACTTTTAAAATATTATTACGAAATTTTATTTTTTTTAAACTGTATAAAAATGTACCGCTGGTTCAATCAAATCAAGAAAATCGTTGAAATTCTTTGCACGCTTTATTCCGCACATTTCACGGTAGTCATTGTATGATCTCAATGCAAGATCTTGACCTCGCACCATATTTATTGATACCATGTCCAGTCCAAATGTACGCTGATCCCTGAGAAGATTAAGACTGATCTATATAGAGTAGAAACGCCAAAAACAAATAAAAAATGTATTTGCATGTACCTATTTTTTTTTGTACATACTTAATTATTATGGCTTGTGGAATTTCTCTTACGCCGGCCAGTTACACTGCAATAAGCACGGTGCATAAAATAGAAAAATTCAACTCATTTTTGATTAGCTTTTGATGTGTAATAACTTACCCCACCGTCATAGTACACATCCAACTTCTTCATACTAGCGTGCATGAATCCACGAAGGACCTTTTCAAAATTCTCGGGCTTTTTGAAAATCGAAGGGTCATTGTAGGTTGAGTACAGCGGGACTTCCGACTCTACTTTATAGTACTCGTCAACTAACGATATTTTATCATTAACTGCAGAGTGGCAGCGCATAGCGGCAGCACTAAACTCAGCCAGAAGAGACGGATTGACATATTCATCGTAATCATAAGAGAAACCTTTTGTAGTTGGGAGTATACCCGCATCGTAAAGTCCGCGCCATCCTACAAATTCCATAAATCACGTCTATCTTATTAAACTTTATAGTAATTAATATATGAATTAACAAACTGTTGTTAGTACTAATGCTATGATCAACATCGGCATAATAATTCATTGCTGCATACCCAGTAGAAGTGGCAAGTATTCGTTGTAGGCGATGTGCTGAAAAACTCCAATATTGATCTTTCGACATTCCTGGTAAAGTTTTTCATCTCCCCAATGAGGATTCAGTCGGACTAACTTCTTAGCACAATAATTGTGATTTCGAGCTAATAGAGTTTGGACAACGGTGACCCCGGGATGAAGAGTACAACGTAAGTCTCCGCAAGTCATGCAAAAACTATTGGAAGTATTGAAACATTCAGCTTTCGGATCGATCGGCAACAAGTATTGACTTCCAACCTTTGACATTTTCAGTAGACCATACTCTTTAGTACGTAAGTCCATAGTTTCATTATACGACGTTCCGTATGTCACTGACAGATCTATTAAGGCCGATTGTCGGTTAATCTAATATAGGAATACAGTTGAATAATCAATTTTTTTTTATTTGAACGTTTACAAAAAAACTGTGTTATTTCTTCATATTTAAAATACAAATTGTATTGAATGTAATGAACAAAATAAATGCTAAATTTACCTGACTGGCATATCCTGCAGC
The DNA here is from genome assembly GCA_034695245.1 of Dicyrtomina saundersi. Classification (NCBI taxonomy): domain Eukaryota; kingdom Metazoa; phylum Arthropoda; class Collembola; order Symphypleona; family Dicyrtomidae; genus Dicyrtomina; species Dicyrtomina saundersi. The sequence goes on along the minus strand of JAQFZE010001135.1, from coordinate 2,784 downwards.
GCAATGATAATTTGGTGCTATGGCAGTTCGTGCCAAATTCAGACATTCAACCTTGTGACTTTTATAATTGGGATCATCTTTGGGAATCGCAATAGCGATACATTTAGGGCTAACATGTTGCCGTCCTCCCTTGTAGCCAAAACAACAATCCAAGAACAGTCCTTCGTGTGATTGGTAGAATGTCGTATGAGCACTATCGTGAATAAGGACCTGGCCAAAATTCGTAAAAAGAACATTCGTCTTACGGTCACCGACAGATTTCTCTGGCATGACATGAGATCTGAAAAGTCGTGGTGGGGGAAGATCACTTCCATCCGGGGCTAGTTTGATACCAAAAATGTTGTCGCTGTACCTGCAATGTATCATTCAAAAAATACGCATTAATATGTGAATGTGACTACGAGAAATTCCTCACCCGGTATAGAAAATATTACATACCTCTTCCTACATGTCAAAATTATATATTACTTATATGAAGCATTAGAATGTCAGATTATTACGTGGGAATAGCCAAACGAGAAATAGAAGTTCGGGCAGCTCCCCAGAATGGATGGCGAAGATTGTTGCAAGAACCATCAATTGACCGATATATGGAATGAGGGCATTTTTTGGTATTGAAAGTTTGGCAAATATCCCTGACATCAGGAGGGAGAAGATTGGCGTACTTGTCCAGCTTAAGCCCACCAGTATAGTAAGAGGCCGGGTCGTATCCATACCTGATAGTCAAAGAAGCAACATATACCAGCAATTATAGATCTCAGTAAATTCCTATAAGGTTTCTCCTAAAGTTCATTTCTCCCCTCTGACACATTCAAACTATGATCAAATATAAAAGAACTACTACTATTAAGTGATGAGGCAAACCTATTCTTAAATAATCATTTGCAGGAAAAAATATATGATGACACAACATTTATTGACTTATTGATTCTAACAACCAGCCAAAAAGTAATGTAGCAAATGCGTCGTCTTCATAACGAGAGCATACAATACGCCATAAAATGTCCATGCTATAAAATAATGTCAAACTGAACTCGTCAACTTAACATTTTATAGCATCGTAAAGTCGGGAGAAATTGCCATTACGTCTTGCAATCCCTGTGTAGCCCAGAGATTTGGGAATATTTTACGTCTATTAAATGCCCACGTTCAAGATATTATAAAATGCACAAACTGTTTTTTAAGTTTCAGACGGCATTACTTCATCTGTACAGTGGTAATTCGCAGATTAACTATATACACAATCATAATTACAATAAGTAAACACACGAAATTAGTCCAGGAAAGTGTAGAAAAATAAATCCGTCTTACTAAAAAATACTTGGCTGTATTTCATAGGTTACTTAAAAAAAAAGTGACGTACATCTTGAGTGGGGAAAATATACATGACAATAATGAGACGAGTTCAACAGACCAACCTTACTTCTACAAACTGCAAATATGTTAAGCAGGCTCAAGCAGACGTACTTAGGATGCAATACTGACTGGACGACATTATATTTGAAATACATATCATTCTCATATAATATTAAATGCAAAGGTGCACATATGCATGATACATTGTAATTTTCAAAAGTATAATTATGATTATGAATTCCCCCTTACTCATTAGCCAAGAAAGTTGTGATAAGGACAAGGAAGTATCCAGCCCATCCAACACTGTGAAGCTCTGCCATGTAAATTTCTTGGGCGGCTCCATTACCCCAGTATGAATCATCATCTTCTCCACGCTGTAAATGCTTGTCAAATTTAAATGCCTTATTGATTTCAATTTCAGCATACCGAATAGCCTGCTTTAATTGTTCTGGCGAAATTTCAACTTGCTTGTACTTAGTGTAACCAGCTCGTTTTTTGGGATGGACTCTGATGACAGGCGGCTTCTTCCCTACAGTAAAAACGTGTAATAAAAATTATGCATTCTCATAAATTACGTTATCTTTAATATTCTGTTTCGTATGCGTACATGACATTTATTTGGTTCACGTAAACATAAAATCTTCCTTTACGCTTTTTGGACCAGGTACCTACGATAGGTCTGTAAATTATCGTTTACATATTTTGTAACAACTTTTTTTGAATATTTTATGGAAATTGTCGGATTTGACTATCATCAAAAGAAGCTTATCCGAGCTCCAATAACTCGGAGTTCATCGACGAGTTTCTGACGATAAGTGTAAAGAGCTAAGAGCTACGACGCTCCCCCTAAACTTTAAGTTCTACGAAATGCAAGACATACCTGTATAGTACACGTCGGGGCAACACACACCACGGTAGCCGTAGCCATAAGTACAAGATTTGTAACGATCAGGCCTGTCGGCGTCATAGTTTGCTTCGGTTGAATAATATGAGGCACATGTTGCTTTGGGTTTACACGATCCTGGAAAACCCTCTGGTGCGCTGCATCTGTAGTAACCCGAAGTGCCCATGGGTCGAGAACCTCTAGCTATGCGAATCTGTGCACATTCAAATTTCCAACATTTTATCATAACCAATGAATATGTAGTAACAACGCTGACCAGCAGAAGTTTCGACATTATTTTTCAAGCACTCATACACACCTACTTAAGCATGATTTTCTTCCATTACTTCGTTTAATTCCTATTCATTAAATTGTTCTTGATTTCCTTCTTACAAAATGATTATGATTTTTATATCGTAATTTTATTAAAAGACAGACAAGACTTACACTTGGAGGGGGTTCGTATTGGGCATCCAATTCTGTGATAGATAAATAACTAAATCCATCTTCTATCGGGTTCAAGTTAGGTTCAGCAGCAGAGCAAA
>JAQFZE010001134.1:0-19634 GCA_034695245.1 Dicyrtomina saundersi | reverse complement strand
CTTGCCGAAAAATAAATTCACAGTACCTGGTGTAAACCAGTATAAATATATATCTCTCAAGGAGTACGACGGTATGTAAGTCTATATCAGTATACTAGTTGAACTAGAGAAAGAAACATGAACCACTATACCTGGTCAAGTGTACTATACACTCGCGCCTTCCTAGTGGTTCACATAGCAATGTTGTATGAGAAAACAGTAGGTTATACTCTCGGGTTAAGAACCAGCTGTATAAATACACACATAATAATAATAATAATAATAATAACTTTAATAAAATCGCAAGCTCTAACATCCGCACTATCTAATTTAGTGGATTTCTATTCTAAACTATCTTCTTTCCTTCGATAATTGCTGTGCATTCACCGAGTCTCCATCCATATGGTTAACTCTAGAATACATACAGCTCACATCAATACAGTGTCGTGATGGAACTTATGCCTTCAGGCGGCTATACTGTTACATTATTAAAAAAAATACTTAATTTAACGTAGTTACGTGTCATTTCCATTTTATTATAAATACACTTTTAAATAAAACATTCAAAGCGTAGTAGACTCCTTGATGACAGGTCCATTATATTTTCATTTTCTGAAAATATTGTACACAATTATTTAAGATATTTACTAGGAATATCAAAATTGTCTAAGCTATATCTGTATTGCTTTTAAAAAGCGTTGGAGTGAAATTATTATTACTAAATGCATAATCCTTTTTTCAACTATTATGACAATATAGAATAAATTCTTGTAGATCTATATCTATTGCAATTTAGTCACAGTGTGAGTTTTGTATGTTTTTATTAGATAATCTAAATAATATTAAAAAATTACAATTCAACCGTATAGATCTTCTGCCTGATTCAAAATAGGATTAGCTAAGATAAAATACGCAGATGTTATATGTCTTCCTCTTGTTAAGTAACTTCTCATTATGTCCTGATTTTTTTGATTCTATACATCATCAAAAATTTTAATAGTTTTTATTTTAGAATCAATTTCTTTAATATCTGTTATAGCATTCTCATTGTTATATATTTTTATATTTATTTTATTCTTTTCTAACTCCTTACCAATATTTTCTATAGTTTTAACTCGCAAATACCATCTTTTATATTTTATTTTTATTTTGAAATAATGCAAACACATGTGCTTTTGATAATTTATTTTTGAATGCTTTAAATAATATTTAATATGTGTTCTGTTGGAGACTATCTCCTAATAGAATTAGGTTAGTATAGTCCAACATTTCTTTTTGTTATCGTAATTTAATAACCAGGCAGCTTTTACTACAGGAACTTTTATCAATTACTAAGGATCTAAATATATTTGGAAATTGATGATTATGTTTAAATGTTGGATTCTTATTCTAAACAAATACTATTTGATTTGTCATTTATTAAGTTCTTTATTTTTAATAATAAATTTATGAATACATGTTTCTAACCTGCCTAATTGCTTTTCTATAATTTTAAATTTTTCATCTTGTAAAGCGTTAAAATTTTCAATATTTGTTAATTTAGTACTAACAACTTCTAAAACATTAGTACATTTACTGTTAAGGCATACATGTGTAATGCACGCACGTATTTATAATAAAATAAAATATTATTGTAGTTTAGAATTAAAAGGATATATAACACTTGGTAAATATTCAATCATTTTTAATGATAAAACATTCCAGTCATCTTTGAATACATCCAATTTATGAGTATTATTATAAATACAAAAGTTCATGTAACAACTAGTCATAAGAATATGACATATTTCCAATATAGTGGTAAAACAGGAACCAAGATCACAAATGAGCAGCATGCACTTGTAAATATGGAAGTGTTCAACATATGCCCATTTGCGAACCAGTTCCCGAGTTATGTTCCTACTAATTTAATCTCGAATTGTTGCGCGTATTATTTTGTAGAATTGTAAAAACGTGAAAATATTATTATGCCTAGTTTATAAATTGATAGTGTCTTTGTCTAGTAGGTAGGTCTGGTTAATTAGTATGTACGAGGTAGTTATGATGCTAAAGGAATATAAAATTATACTAAGAAGTTCCTAAATTAATTTACGCGATTCTACGTCTGATTTATGAAATGATGCGGTGTGTCAGATGGTAGAGAAGTATGCAGTGTGGGGGTGTCCACCACATCCTATAAAGAGGATGAGCCTAATGATGAAAATATGCAAAAATGAAAAGATAAAGATTTCGAATTCCCATTAGTAAGTGAGTCGAGGACCGGACTCTCTCCACGCTTCCCCATAAAAATTCAAAATCTTCATCAATCGTAATTTGGGAAATATAAAATCTTTTGAGTAGAATTTAAAATATTGAAAAGCATTGAAAATCATTTATTCTTAGGAAATTCCAGTTTAATGACATGAAGGTCGGTGGTTAATTAAGAAAGAAATCAATTACGGAAGCGTATTCGTATGCGGAGCCTTCGGCTTCCATACGACTACGTTAGAAAGTGAAGAATATGAACGGAAAAATCGGTTTAAGAAATACATTTCAAATTATTAAGGAATAAAGTCGACAAAAATAGAAAACCTACGTTTTTCTTAAAATCTAACAACGCACACATCATCACGAAATATTTGGCCATTCGTTTCATGGTGATCTGTTACATTAATAAATTCCTGGAATATATTTTGCCAATTGATGAGGATAACTATCCTAAATGATGAGGGAGGGGTTCGGAGAACCTCCATTTCCTGGTTTACCAGGATAAAAATCTAGCTTAAATTGTGTGGAGACGGGTTTGGAGAACCTCGTGACCCTAGAGTTGATTTCATGAGATGAGAAAATGAAAAATAGAATTAAATACAACTACATGGTAAATCACACGGGATAGGAACGAAGAACAAGAAGGTACATAAATACATACCGGAAAATGATAAAACGGAGAATGAGATTGCACGTTTCACTTTCAGAAAAACTATGAATAATGAGAATGGAGAATTGAAAAAATCATAGTACGTGAAAAAACGAAAAAACAGAGGACAAAGGCATTTAGATTTACGAAAATATTAAATGGAAAATAGGTTTATTTTACGATTGGAAATTGAAAGATGAAAAAGAAAACTGAATAAATTTTGGAAAGTTTCCGTGGGGTAGAAAATCTCACGGCGAAAAGAATTACAGATACTGATATTTATGTATTTACAATTTATAAGTTTCGTCCACTTAACTCTATTTACACAATGTCTTACGGATTACAATTGACCAGGTTGAGGGGAGATGACAGGAAAATCTTGACGGAAGAGAACAGGTTTGCGAACAGACGAATTACTAATTTAAAATTTTGGTACAATTTACTTATTTTAACAGTGGTTAATTAGACCTCGAATTATTTATGAATATTTGATCACTTGAATTATTTATGTGAGTAATTTGGAATTTAACAGAGCCTGGGATAAAGAATAAGGGGAAAATGTTAAACTATGTATACACATATACATATTTGAGTGTTAAATTATTGACATTAATAAGCATACATATATAAGTACATAGATAGGTGTCATAATGGACATCCAATATATTTACGCAATCCCGTCCTTGGTAAAGAGGGATTTCATTACATTACAAATTCTATTCTTTGTATATATTAATCATATTATTGGTAATATGGGATTATTCTTGTTATGATACAGAATGCATCATCTTTATTGTTATTATCAAATAGTTACATCTTCTTTAACATAGGAGAGAATATTTGGAAATTATTATCGACTTTAAGAAGTCAAGTTTGAAATATCTTTCCATATGAAAGCATTACACATTGTTATTGCTGACGTTCAGATATTTCTATCTTCTCGTCACCTTGTCAAGAGCTATTACTTTTGATGACTTTATTGGTTGTCAAATGGCATGCATATTTCACAATACAGTATAGTTGAGCCATATTCATTTCCTCTCAACCACCACCACAGCAAGGACTCATTAGTCTTATTGTCTTATAGTATTTAGTACTATTACATGTATAATTGGATATAATACATATGTAAACATTGGTATACTAAATTATCAACATCTCATAAGAGACCAAGTTGATCTCAACACTAACCAGAATAAAGAGAAACAATCGGAGGCTGAAAGCCAGAGCGACCACTTGTCTTTACTTTTGGTTCCTCCGGAACATTTAACATTTCACTCGATTCAACCAATAACTTTGATATGGAGATTGGAGTATTATTCTTATATGAAATCATTTCATAAACTCATCTCGATTTTACAAGTCATTAGAAAATGATTTTAACTAATTTTACTTTTTCATGCAAAGGCTTTGAACGGTGAAGGGATTATATGAGGATCAACTAAGGATTGATCCTCCTGTAAACCTTTTACGTTTTCTACCATTATCGAATCGGAAAACTGAAATTACTGACTGTATAATTTATGAACTGAAATGAAATTTGAAATATAATTAAACAATTTGTATTATGAACTGGAAAATTTGAAAACGAATTTAACTAAGAAAATAGAGTTGGGAGCGTAGAAAACAATCTGACTATTGAGAAAATGGAAAACCAAAAACCAAGGGGAGACGAAGCAAAGAAGCTGCTACCGTCTTGGTAGGGAAAATCTAATGCGGAGTGGAGTAGCGTAGATATTGGCGGGATGAATCGTAAACTCGTACTGATGAGTGGAGTAGAGGAGCTGATGCTTCGGCGGTGGCGTTAGTGAAAAATTGTGTTGAGCTGTGTGTTGTGGGTTCTAAGAAAGGGACGTTGACTAGGAAAACAAGTTTAATCTTGTCTAGTGTGGGTTCTGTGAGAAGGGATGTGTACTGGAGCTGCGGTTTTCATTCTGGCGTTGTGGGTTCTTATGGGAAGGGACGGTGGCTGAAGGTGCTGCGGAATTGACGGCGTTCTGACAATCTTAATTCGGCGATCTCCTGTCATTTCGTCCCTTTTTGGATTTGAACTGTGGTGAATTTTATTGAGTATTGGTCTTCTCTGGCTGGTAGATGGCAAAACCTGTAGTCTACTGGCTGGCAAATCTAACTGGGTATTTTTGGCATTTTCATAACGTTCTCAGTAGTATCTTCTAATTCACTACCAATGTCTGTATTATTAAGAACACAAAAACCGGTTAATATACCAAATCCTTTATTTAATACTTAACAAACAAGTAATATCTTACTTAAGTATTAGAAGCGTTGTTTCAAGAAAAATTAATACACTGGATTTGTTAACTAATCTTGCTTCTAAGAGGCTAAGATTCTCTTTTACTTGTTTTACTTCTGAATTATTTCTATTGTCTACATCTGTAAATAATGAATCTTTGTATGCAATTTTATTCTGTCAAACTGCTTCATGCTGTTGTTTATTACGTTTTATGAATTTAATAATTCTAATATTTTCTTCCTTAAGTTTTTGTTAACTTTTAGCTATTTCTGTATATATTTTTAAATTTATATTACTATCTTCTTGATTACGAGTGTTAATTAGAGTAGTGATTGTTTTTACTGCCGTACTATTTGTTTTAACTTTTTTATCATGAACAATTGTTTTAGCACGTAAAGCTTCAATTACATTACTTAGGTAATTTAAATTAGCCTCATCCACGCGTTTAAATTTAGACGTTTTTATAGTTAATTTTTTAATTTCTACATCATAAGTTTGTACTTTGTTTAATATATTCAACGTATTTGATGTTATGTCGTTAAAATCATTATTGGATTTTTGAATATTTCCAAGTTTTAAAATCATTTATTATAAAATGTTTTTTTAAGTTGTTATAATATAATGACACAAAATTTCACTAAATAATTGTTTTCTTATTAAACGGCGAAAAAACCATGACCATTAAAACTAGGCTAGCAGCAAGTAAGTCAGAATTTATAAATGAAAATATCAATAGTGTATGAACTATATATTATAGTAAGTACTTATCTGTCCTTGAAGTGTTAAATGGAAATGTCAGAGGATAGATAAATTTTAATTTATACAATGACAAGAAACAAGAATATTATAATGCGTTTATAGAAATATATAATACATTAAAATCCATCGATGATTCAGAATTTACTATAGTTGGTAATAAAAGACAATATGAAAATAAATTTAAATTTAGTTTACATGTGTTACTAACTAATACAGAATTTCATAATGGATTAAAATTTATAGAATATTAAATAAAAATATTAAGAAGTTGTAAATTAAAATAGGATCAACAATTATAGTCTGCAGTTGGTAAATTTAAAAGTTTACGATCATAATATTTTCAATAGAATAACAAGAATGATATTTTGAAAGAAACTAATATTTAAAGTAGTTTAAAAAATAAAGAAATAACATATTATAATTTTTACCTCACTAAAATAAATAATTATCATGTGGCTATTAAAAAAAATATGGATGAAAAAAATGTATTGTATGATGCGATATCTCTAAAGGATGAATCAAATTCTGATTCAAAAATAAATGAAGGAATAGAAACAAAAATCGTATTGAATATTAAAACAGAGGATAATAATAATAGGAAATAGAGAAAAACATATTAAAACAATTAGTTAATAAAATAAACGCACAATATTCAGATAATTATGGTGATTGGATTAACATTATATGCGCTATTGCTAGAACAAGTAAAACAAATAATTTTAAAAGGTTAGATATAGCAAATTCATTTTCCTAATTATTAGTTAAATATAAAGATAGAGGTGATGTTGAACGAGTTTATTATAGAAACAACGGTGATATGAAATTTAATACTTTAATATATTATGTTAGAAATTGTAAACAAATTAAAAATTTTTATAGGTTTAATGAATTTAAAAAATTAACTTTTAGTCACATATATAAATTTTTTGATGATGTTTTTAATATTGATAAATGCATTAAAAATATTATTAAACTAGTCATTGCAAAATATTTAATATTATTTATTAGAGCAAAAGATAAAGTAACTTTTTGTCCACAAAACAAAAGTGCGATACACAATCTTCTATTTAAAAATACAGGTAATAAAGAACTTAAAGTTGTTACGTTGGAATACTTAATATTACGTAATAAAGATTTTAGATTAACAATTAACTAAAATACTAGTGGTTCTAAATTATTTAGTATTTATAACTGTAACGTGTATATTAAATGGACTGATTGGGGATCTAAACTAGTTACAAAAGAAGAATTTGATATAAGTGGAATAAAAAAAATTACATGCTATAAAACAAATTTAGTGTGAAAATAGCCATGCAAAATTTAAATTTATTATATCATGGCTGAATCACATTTTAATAAATAGGAATAAACCCAAAAGAGCTATAATTGTACATTCAAAGGACCAACAAGTAAATAAAAGTATTATAATTAATATTTTAACAAAACTATTATTTGGTTTAAGATATTTTATGAGTATTGCAGGCATAGATATTTAAGTTAGAAAATTGTATGAACACTTAATGGAACGAAGCTTTATTAACGTAGATAAATTAAGTTGTATAGATAATATACCTTATAAAGCTGCATTTGATGTATTAAAAAACAAAATACCAGATGATCAAATAATTATTTAAATCAAAGCCGGCAAATGTTTTAAATTTAACAATTGTTCCAATTATGCTTTTGGTACTAATAATATTAGTTTGATTAAAATAAAACAAGAAGATGCAAGATTTATAGGTTTTGATTGTTCTGGTACTTCTATAGGAAATGGTAAATACTTTGATGATTTAGCAGAAGCATTACAACAAAAAACCGCTTATCATTCTCATTATTATATTGTCATTTATTAGGATCTAGTAAACGTAAAATATTTTAATATATCAAATGAGAATAATAAACTAAAAAACAAAATGACATCAGCATCGAAAAATTCAGCTACAAAATTTGAAGAATACATAAAAGAAAATTTTGATGATATTTACACATGAGGTGATAATAAATTTGAAGATCAACGTTATATTAAAGCAACTCATCTTTTTAAATTATATATTACCTGGAGTAGTGAAAATAATAAAAACAAATTAACAAATAACACATTTAGATTGCATTTAAAATTATGTAATATTGATAAAAATTATAAGTCTTTATTATGTATTTTTAATTCAGCTAAATTTTTATCTCGTGACTTTTTATTAATAACCGCATTTAGAACTTGACTTAATTCACCCGCAGCAGCACCAACTCTACTAATAAAAGAAGCTGCTTTAGCAGTCAATGGAATAAGCGCTAAAAGAGGCAAAGCACCTCCTGATTTAATATGTTTTGATAAATTCGTGAAAATGTTTTTAAATTGATAAGTTGATAGTTTTAAATTAAAATTATTAGCGGTGGCATTATTAATTTGTTTAATTTGAGCTAATGTTACCTTAATAGAATAACTATTTTTAGCATTGAATTGTTTTTTATTTAGATGTCATGTTACACATTTTCTGTTGGTAAAGGCATTTCCAATAGCAGTATATTACCTTTCAGTTAGAGAAATATTATTCATCATTTATATAAAATAAAAAAATTTATTAATTTTCATAAATAATATACTTATAAATATTTATACATCCAACCTGCATTTTTCTATCTAGTCAATTTACGATCTAAGGTCATTGCAGGTAAAACACAAAAATCTTACACTTGTTTAATTATAAATTTAAAAGTTATTTTAGGTTGAGATGCTAGATAATTTGTTATATGTTCAGAAATTGTTGTAATAAAATCAATATACGGTATTATCCATTTTAAGTAAGTAATATTTATTTTACCATCTAAAACATTATCAGTACTACTAGCTTGTGTGCTCAATTCTAAAATAGCATTTCCAATAATAAATCTATTCATATGAACAGAAACTTTTAATCCCGATACTATTATACTATTTAATCAAAACATGTAAGAATAAAATTATAAATCTACCTTGTTTTTTATGTTATTATTTTTAAATAATAAATCATGTCTTTTCGCAAATCCTGAAATTTTATTGAAGGCTGCTGAATATTCATTATCATTAAGAGACCATAATTTAAACTAAAACCATCCTGATGTTTCAATAATCCTTGAATTACACTAGTTTGTCCTAAATATGTAAATTCGTTTACAGTTGTATCATCAAATCTGAATTGAACTTTATCGTATAGGAACATAGGACCATTATTAGTTAATGTAATTTACTCAGTTTTTGCATATCTTGCTCTATCTGCTTGTTTTACTAAATCAACCTTAATAATTTTACTATTCTTTAATAAAATAAAATTATCGGCACTATCAACTCAAATTGTTAATTAAGTGGCTTTGTTCAAATGAAAAGTTTTTTGTGTAAAAGAATCCTCAAATCTACAAAATTTATTTGCTTTTGTTATTTTTGTAATATTTTTTACTTTCATTATATTCATTTAACTGCTTTAGTTTTGTTTCCATGGTAGTAGGATTTTACTATTATCTGTTTGCTGTGTTAAGCTTTTATGCTCATTTTTTATATATTCAGTATTTGCATTCATTTTTTAATACTTGAAAAATAAAGTGAATGTTATTTCTTCACCTTTAAAATTAATAGGATTTAATGCTTAATCAGTCGAATATACCTAAATTTTATTATAATATTCCTGATCGACAGAATAATATACTGTTGTCTGGCTTCATCTATAATTTTATACCCAGGTGGTACTTTTGGTGTAAATGAATAAATACAACAAGATGATTGACTATTTATAGCACATCCAGAAACTGAATCACAATTTACGAGTATCGAGTTAACAGGTTTAAAATAAATAGTTTTATATAAAAAATATCTACATGACGTTAGTTGTTGCGTGAATCCTAGTGTCTTACCAATTAAATTATCTGTGGTTAAATAAAACAAAAACTTGTAGGAATTTGTATTACACATTTTTCTATAGAAGTATCTGGTTTAATTTTTATAACATTATTTAAAAAATTATCTTTATCTTCTTTTGATATTTAATTATTGTTAACATCTAAACGCAATTTATCTTGGATTTCATCAGCAATACTATTAATTTCATAACTTCATGTTTCTAACATTATATAAAACAAATTATTATTATCTATTTTATATCTAAAATAATTATTTCTTTTATCAATATTAGGTATTAAATAGTCTGCAGATATCTTTTATAAAGCTTTTTGGGCTCCATCCTTAATATTCAAAACAAACAGTAATATTGTTTTCTTTTGTATGTAAAAGTATATCAGTTTAACTTTTATTATTTAATATTTTGATTTCTTGTGGAACATTGTCCAAGACTTTTTAAATATGTTCATTATTTATTTATTATGTGTATTTTATAAGTAGAGAATATATTTTTGCAAAAGTATTTTTTAAAAAATATGAATTAAATTTATTTAGTATTTCAGTTGTTAATTCTATATCACTTTTATTAATATTTGTATGGCCTGCTTGTATATAAGTTAGAGTTTTGGTGGCGTTAGTACAAGAATATCTGGAATATCCATAATAAATTAAATATGACTATTTATTAGTACACTACCCGTTGCCTTGACTAATGTATTATCGCTTTAGTATCTTTGTTTATAAATTACTCTTTTTTAACTATAGACAGAAATAATACTTCATTTGTCAACTTTAAAATTTCTTAGTCGCCCTGCAGCTGTATAACAAGCTTTGGTTGAAAACATTAACCAAGCATTTAATTCTGCATCATCAGCATCATATTTTGTTGTATCAGGATGTATTCAAGTTAATATTTTCCATACTCTAATTGGTATTGGTGTTTTCTTTCCTAATATATAAATAAAATCATCACCCAAATTTTTTCTTTTTTCATTTCCAATATTAAAACTGTCTGTGTTAATATTATAATTTGCTTAAAAATATATTAATACAGCATCTTTGAATAAATTTCCAAAATATTTAAAAACAAAAAAGCTTTCCATAGATTTTGAAAAATAAGTTTTGGTAAATTATCAATTGCTAAGTGTTACTCTTTTTATTCTTGTACAGACTGATTTACTAAAGCTAGATTTTATAATAATTGATCGTTACCAATTTTATATTCCTTTAATTTAGTGTATTGATGATGTGCAATATTTTTTAAATGTGTATGTTAAGCACCAACATGTTTTAAAAAACAAGCTAATTCTTTTAAAGCTGCAAGTGCTTTGTTTTCAACCGTATCAGTAATATTTTGTGTAGCTTTTATTATAGGTGCATCCTTTTTTTCTTGTTCTAATGTAAAAGCATCATTGCCTGTTTTCTCAATGATAAATTGCTCTCTTAGTTTTCTAATATTTTTCTTTTCTTTTCATTAACCTAATTTGGCGTTTAATTTGTTCTGAAAAACTCATGTATACATTAATTTATGTTTATTTTATAAATTATTTACTTTTTGCTACATGTTTCTAAACGCGTATTTTACTTTGTTTTACAAGTTTTGTAGTAGATGTTTTTAAATATTTAGAATTTTCTATTTTTTCAGGCGTTAAATTACCCGAACTACTAAAATTATTAAAATATCCGTTCAATTTAACTAAAGCTTTCCTAATATTTGCATCTTTTGTTTTCTTAGTTTCGATAATATAATAATATTCAAATTCTGCTTCTTCTTTGTTATATAGTGTTTTTTTGTTTAAATAATAATAATTATAATAATAATTTATTCATTTTTGTCGATTTGGCCTCAGCCTATACAACGTTCATAGTTACAAGTTTGATTTTGCGGATAGTTTATCCTTAGTTAATATATATATTATAATATAATATGTTTTGTCAGTTAGTGATAATGTGCGTTGGTTTGGTTCTTTCGTTTTGTTCCTTTAAAAGAGCATGGTAGAAAAAATAATAAATAGTAATAAGTAATAATTGCATTCGTGTATTTCGATTATATTACAAAGTCATAATTTTAGTAGAAATTAATGATGTTCTTAGTAGATGATATTGATATAAATAAATGCATGTGAGATAATATAATGCAATATATGATGAGTATTAGGTTTATTAAGTTTATTTGTGGGTTCGGTCAATTTATTGGCAAGTGTAGGGCGGTTCATACTTCTTTGGTACATTTGTAGTAGAAATTCCGCATTCTAAGGGCTTCATTCCAGAAGTTAAAAAGTTATTCAAATCCTCTTACATCGAAGTAGCAGCTGAAAGTTTTCTGGATGATGTTGGTTCTGGTTGGGCTTGTACTCGTCAGTTTCTTGAGGAATTTGGTTCTGGGCGGTTCGCAGTGAGGGCAGTTGATAATTATGTAAAAAGTGTCCTCTCTTCCGCATAGCTCGCAGCTGGATGGTTCTTCTCGCTTCCAGATTCTGTTCATACCGTTAAGGTTAGTCGTATTCCCTCTAAGAACGATTCTTGGTATGCCACATCTAAGATTTACCAGAAATTTTACCATGTTCCAGGCTAGACTCAGTGTGAAGTATTCCGATCTTAAGGCATGCGTCTTCAAAATGTTGTAGTGTCTCAGTGTGCTGCTTTTCTGCATCTGTTTAACATCCACATTTATGCAGTTAAGCCAGTATTTTTCAATAATTTCAACTTTGTGCTCTGCTAGGTATTCACTGCTTAGCTTCTGGAAATCTTCTTGAAGAGATGCATCAAATAAGATTTTCGTAACTTGTAGCATCCAGTTATATCCGGGATCTATGGCCTTGGTTTTTATGCCTTCTTCATAGCAGTTTCTGGCTATGCTGTCTTCCTCAGCGTTGATGATCTTCTCCAAAAATCTAGTAAGTGCTTTAAAGAGCTGCACCTTGATGTTCTGCGCCCCCGTTTCTAGTCGGAGGTAGTATCCTTGGGTAGAGTTAGACGTTTCCGTGAGTCTTCTAAGGAACGCACTTTGAAATGTAACGAGTTCTTCGATGTATCTGAGCCCCCATACTAGTGCAGCATACATCAAGATAGAGCTTACTAGCGAATTAAAAAGTCTGATGTAAAAATTAATATCTTTGAACTTTGCTTTTTAGAAAAGTTCAAAAATTTTAAATTGCACTATGTCTTTACTAAAAAAAATTGTCTTTTTCCTGGTTGAAGATTCCACTTTGTGTAAAGAGGACACATAAGTAGACGTACCTGTGACGATTTCCAGAGGTTTGCAAATCAAGCTAAACGTAATTGATTTAGATATTCTATTTCCTTTTCTAAAGATCATGATCTTGGTTTTACATAGGTTAACCTTTAGGTAATGTGCTTGAAAAAAGCTGCAGAGTGTTTCAATCTGCTTTTGAAGGTCCAGTTCATTAGATGCAAGAATGATAATGTCATCTGCATATAGAAAGATGAGTATTTCAAGTGTAAACGTTTTGATTCCGTGTATATTATTTGCCCTTAGTATTTCCGTAATTTTGTTGATGAATACTGTAAAAAAGGTAGCCGACAATGTTTCTCCTTGTAGTACTCCCCCCATTACTTTAATAATGTCTGTATACTCTTCTTTGCATCTAACTTTTGTTCTAGCTTGATCATAAAGTTTTTTGATCTTTTCTATGAAACACTAAGTCCAGCATCATTCATTCTTATCCACAGCTTCTCTCTTGTAATCAAGTCAAATTCCTGACTAAGGTCTACGAATAGGGCAAATAATTTTCCTTTCTTTTGGAGGGCCGGTCTGTTAAGCTGTTTCAAGATGCATGCATAGAGTGCAAATATGTGATCTGTGCAACCCTGTCCTCTTCTATAGGCTGCTTGGTTTTCTGAGAGTATCCTATTTGAAGAGCAGAAGACGTTCAGTCTATTCGACATAATGCAGGTGTACAGCTTAGTTATAGTATTGATAAGAGCAATGGGCCTGTAATTACTTGGTACTTCTGAGTCGCCTTTTTTGTGGATAGATGCAGTTATAATTTCAGCCCATTTATTTGGAATTCTATCAACACAGGGTGATTTATTGATATCAAGTCTATTCGTAGCTTTTAGGAGTTCCATCATGGTTGTCTCTGAAATAAGTTAGGCTAAGGTAACCATTTTGTTTGAATAATAGGTTCTTTAAATTTCTTTATAGGGATAGTCAATCAGTTTATAGGCTATTGAATTTGTAGGTGAAACTAAAAATATACAGTATTTTTTAGCAAATTGTGGTTTACAATCTCTGTCAAACTTGGTTGCAAATAAATGTGTGCTTATCGTTTTTCCTGGTTTTAAATTATTATTTGTATTATTTGTAGCATTTAATACTCCTAATCTAGACTTTGAAATAAATAAAGTTGTATATACAAGTGATTTATTTTCTGGCTAACTTGCTTCAATTAGTGTCATTTTAATACTAGTATGATTTAAATTATTATGATTTTTAATAAGAACTTGTAGCACATAAACCCATCTAGTGGTTCCTTCTTTAGTCATCTATTTATACTTTTTTTGTTAAATTGTTCTTGAAAACTTTTCTACAATCATTGCTTTTGTTTTATTTTCTGTTGTATACTAGGTAATCATTTGTTTTAAAGAGATTATTCGTTTTTTACCACTGTAATCAGTTTCTTTATCAGAATGCATTTTTTAAGTGTTCAATTAGAATTCAATACAATTTGAAAACTATCTACTACCCCATCTCAATTTTTAGTTTTCAAATGTATAGCCTAACCATATTTAGGAAATATATCAATAATCAAATTAATATATCTATAAACATCATTATCTTTAACCCTTTTTGTTATTTTACCTAAATGTTAAGTATATGAATCTTTTGTTTCTTGTTAATATTCTTTTAATGTTTTAGGTTTTATTCCTAATTTTCTAGCTAATTTAATTATTCCAACAAATCCTGTTAGAGGGTTTTTATATGCAGAATCTACAATTTGATGATTTATTATCCGTTATTAGACGTAGTATTTTAGGTTCTTTAAACCATCATACCTTATTATTTAGACCTACCCCTGGATATAACTTTGGTTTAATTACACTTTTTGTTACAGCACGTTTCACTTTTTTAACTAAATTTAGGATTTTCTGCGTCATCAATTTTAATAAAATAACACCATATAAAAATAATGGAGAAGATTTTGAATATGAATAATTTTTAGAAACAAGTAAAACAAAAGATCTAAATATCAAAACAACCTTAGTGAAATAAAAAGACGTTTCTAAAAAATTTAATTGTTGGGTTGATTATACGCCTAAGCAAATAGAAAATTCTGAATAAAAAAATCTGAAACTAAAAAGACCAAAGAATTTAATAAGACCAAAGAAAAGTAGCCAAGGAAAAATAATTCATAAATCAGGCGTTTAAATGAGTAAACAAAAACACATAAAACGCCAGAGAAGGCTAATGAAAAAATAAAATAAAAGTGAAATTAAATGAATAGTGCAATTTATCATTGAGAAAACAAGTGATAAAGCTTTTACTTTAGAACAAGAAAAAAAATATACACCTATAATAAAAGCTACACAAAATATAACTCGTACAGTAGAAAACAAAGCAGTTTCAGCTCCAAAGAAATAAACTTTTTAACACACATTGAAAGAATATTGCATGACCCCAATTCACTAATATCGAATAATATAAAGCTATTAACGACCACTTATTAGAAAATTTAGCTTTAGAAAATTAATCCGTACAGTAGGAAAGAGGTTAACAATTATCAATTAAAGTTTTTAAAAATGAAACTTGAAACGTTTTTAAGTTTTTAAACATTGCTGTAAAGTTCCTAGAAAATTTATTTAAAGACCCATTATAAAATAAAATTGATATAATAATGTTAATAACGATAGATATTGTCTGGAAAAATAAAAATTTAGGATAAACGTGATGATTTTATTAAAATATTATGAAAAAAAGACGAGTATTTATAGGTTTTTACAAATTATAAACTCAAAAACATCCTGATACACAGGTATACAAATCTTCACAGGTTGTGGTATATGCCTGAGTAATGTTTAAAACCAAAACATGGTAGACTAGAGAGGAAAATTAAAAGGTGAAAGTTAAAAACGTTAGCATTTACCCCAAAGCAACTAATTTCATGTGGATATTTTTTAGATACAACTGTTGATGTTAATCCTGTTAACTAAGGACTTGTACATTGTGATTTAGTTAAAGGATGTTCTATAGATGCAAGACCATCCAGATGTATTTATTTTTTAACGCCAAAAGTACCACCAGGTTATAAAATTATAGTAAAAACCACACAAATAGTATATTATCATGTTGATCATGAATATATTACCAAAACAAATGTGTAGTTGGCTGATAAAAAGCTAAAACGCATTAGTTTTAGAGGTCATGAAATTACATTTACTTTATCTTTAAAGTAATAATAAATAAATACAAATACAGAATATATAAAATATGATAATCAAACAGTTGTCATAGATAACAAGATGTCAACGAATATACAAAATATGACAAAAATAATAACTTATGTTAGGAGACTTTAAATATGAGGTATCTAAAAATTAAACTACCACGGCAAAAAAGTCAAGGGCAGCTAAATAAATCCTATTATAAATAAAAAATAAACACTAATTTTTTCCTTTAATAAATAAATGCGCGAAAAGTGATAAAAACTTTTTGATCTTCAACATACAATCACAACTAGTCATGCAATACAAATGTTTTTATTTAATGATTAAATACAAGAATAAAAATCACATTTAAACGAATCAGTGGCAACTACAACTAGCGTTGATATTGTATATAACTTTTTTTATTAGAGAAAAGTGTCTTAATTATTGATGTTGATTTAGTAAAAAAGTCAAATGAAGAAAGATATATTGGCACAGAGTTAATTACATTTCAATGGACCTATGTTTTTATTTAGTAAGGTAGTTTTAATATTTGACAATACAACGGTTAAACAGTAAAACAGACCTAGACATGTCAGTTTAAGTCAAAGATTGTTAAAATATAATGATTGATTTAGTTTCAATAGAGGACATGGTCAATGTTGGTCTTTAAATGATAATAAATACTCCGCAACAACTAGTCAAAATCCTGGTTTTGTTAATAGACATGATTTATTATTTAAATTTAATACAAATACTAGAGATAAAGGTAAAGGTCGTTTTATGATTCTTTTTTAACATATTATCAGATTTAAATGTAAAATGGTTTCAGGAGTAAAAGTTTCTGTTGCTTTTGTTTAAGTATTAATTGATTATGCTATATTTAAATCCAGTGCCTTAACTAGTGGTTCAGATGGTGTTGTTGATAAATAAATCAATGTTATTTCCCTAAAATAGGGAATGCCTTATATTGAATTAAATTCTAAAATGGCAATATCTAGTTATGTTGTATCTAGCCTTATCAATTTATAATGAAACAACTAGAAACATTTGCAGTTTTACCCGCAATTACTTTAGATTGCAAATTGACTTCTACCTAAAGATTTTAGTTTTTGTTGTTGGATTTCCAACTTATTGTTTAAACAATCAAAAATATAACCTTTCTTTGTTCGATAATTGTATTGTTTTAGATGCTTGTATATCTTTTAATACTATTAACTACCTAGGAATAATATAAAATGGTATTAACGGTTTCAAATGTATCAAAAACTGTTAGATATTAAAAATTTAGAGTTACTTACAAATTAAGACTCAGAAATTGCACCGCATGGATTTCAAACAGCTCAATCTTTGTATTGTTTTAATACAACTTTTTAAGAAGACCGTATTAGAGAAAATACATTAGGTAATAAAATTCAATTTGAGTTTAGTAAAAATGTACCAGCAAATACAACTGCATATGTTATTATATTTAGAGAACAAGTAATGTCTATTACCACCCCAGGTGCTAGGAAAATGCAATTTGAACAAATAAATACCTACAGGTATAAAAGTTTTAATTTGTAGAAATCATTATATTTTTTTTTACATGAGTGTTTCATATTTTATTCACAGAAAGCCAATATACGACTTAGAAATTCCTTTAACAAAGAAGAAGGTAATAAAATCAATTTAATACAGTCAAATAAAACAAATTAATAAAGGCGATTTTAATTAAAAATTATCAACTATTCAATGTAACAAGAATTATTACATATATGTCAAAACATTTAAGAAAGATAGTTCTTTGCTTCTTTTAGCTTGAATTCTTTCAATTACTAAAGCAACTGCTATTATAAGTAGTTTTGGGACTGCAGCAGGTAGTAGAAGCAAAGTTGTTAATGCAGTTATTAATAAATAATCACAAGATAAAAATTCGGCTAAATTAAAGACTAGATTAATAATATTATATTAGAAAAAAGCATTGGTTTTTTAAAAATTCTATCCTTAAAAGCATAATTTAATATAGAAATGGATAAATATTCTAGACAAATAAAACATAATACAAAGATTCCTAATTTTTCAGAGGAGTATTTATGAGATAATCTACCAAATAGTCTAAACATTAAAATTATAGAGATTTAAATATTAAATATAGATAGAAATAAGAATCCTAGTACTCATTAGACCTCATGCTATACAAATAGTACACAAAATTATTATTTCGATTTTTTTCGACATGCCCCACCTGTAAAATTAGATAATTATTTAAACAAAAACGTGAAGCAGGTTTACAGGCTAAAATTGCTTTTAAAATTTCATTGTTCACAGATTTAGATAGTTAATTTAATACACAAGTAATAAAAATAAACGAGTATCTTAGACTCCTAGAAGTTAACAAAACAAGTGTTTATAATTTTTGTAAAACCATGCTTCTAGTGCGTAAGGATATTTCTGGCCTGCTTACACTTAGAAAATAAAATAAAGGATTTGGTATAGTAACTAGTTTTTGTCGTATTAATGACACACAGACTTTGATAATCAGGACGATTTTAAAAATATAACCAGTATCTTGAAAATAAGTGATATCCCTATGAATTGTTGTTACATAAATGTTTGTTTTATTAATAAAAACGAAATAACTACAGTATTTAAAATTTACTGGAATGTACTATCAATAGAAATGACTGATTATTTGCCAGGAGATATATATTATTTTAATTGTATTTTAAAATAAAGTTTTAATCACAATTCCACGCTAAGTTGTTCAACACAGCAATTATTTTTATATGCATATGATCAGTCATGGTATAATACGTTAACCTCAGCTACTCTATTTTGTCACAAATACGTATTATTACGAGCATTCACAATGTCAGCAAACGTTGAATCTTTGTTATTCTGTCAAAATACCTACAAATACAAACCAGCATGTCGAAACACGTTGACTCGAAATCCTGTATTTTGTTATTACGCTTTAGCTCCTACTCCTGTAATTCAACGAAACATGTTGACTTCCATATTTGAATATTTCACGTTAACTTATATTCAAAATACCGTTGAAAACAAAACACTATGTTGAAACACTGTAAGTTTAAACTCTTGTATTTTGAGAAAACACGTTTGACTCAACTACAATGTATCGTCTAAAAAAATTAACACTGATATAATCTTGGGTATAATATAAGTGTCGTCACATACGTAATTCTGTTTTGTGTTTTCTAGAATTCGTATTTTATTTTCTTGATGTTTTTTAGTATTTTTATAGGTTATTATTTTTGATAGTGTAACAGAATTCTGAAAAGTCAAATAATAAATTTCACATCTATTTCTATCATCCATTTTATAAGACAAAAATTATTTATTTAAAGTAAGAAGGATGGGTTATACTTATTTCTGTGTTTTTTGTTGTAGCGTTGACGTATCGTTAGCGTTAGCGTCCGTTATTGTTACGTTAACATAGAATCGTTAAAGTTAGCATTCGTTATCGTAACGTTAGCGTTTGTTATCGTTAC
>JAQFZE010001133.1:0-19634 GCA_034695245.1 Dicyrtomina saundersi | reverse complement strand
CGACATTTAAGATAGTCTGTTAATTAATAGGTATAACTTCCCAAGTAAGTTTAGTATATTTACAAATCAACGAGCTCTACTGAATGCATCAGTCTATGGTGTATTTCAAAGAGCAAGTGGTAAAAGTAAATTGTAAGTAGTGCGCGATAGGCTTTGGCCAGAATGTGCTATACTACCATACATACATACATACATACATAGTTTGAAGTATAACAATAAAATTAGGAAATGTCAAAAAAAGAAGAAAAATAAAATCATATAAAAATTAAGAATGTACATATAGCGGTGTACTGTAGCTTTCTTGGTCAGTAATATTTTTAATTTTAGTGTTTGTGCAAAATCGTGTATTTTATGTAAATGAAACAGATGTATATTTAAAAAAAGGACAAAAATGTTAGTGAATCATAGGTCATAAAGCAGATTCGCCAAAAATTACGATTTTTTGTCAAATATAGCTTTTTTAAAAGCTAAAGAATATAAAAATTTAATTTAAACTGCAACAAAGGAAATATTGTATGCATTAGCACAGATTTAATTCAATTAAAATAATTTCTGTGAGCAAACATTAGGGAAATATGGAAACCAAATAAACATATTGAGTAACCGTTTGTGGTTAAGGCCTGACCAACCGATGCAAATGGCTTACACAATATCATTAGGTATTACAAAAAGTACCAGCAACTGTATACAATACAGTAAACAAGATTACAATTTGTCGTACTACCTTGTTTTCTGAAGCAATTTTAGAGAAACTATAATTAAAGTAGTTGAGCCTTAGTTGTATACTGAACTATTGCATATACAAACAGAGCAACAAGCAGCAAAAGTAGCTACTACAAACCAGAATATTTAACAATATCAAGGCTACCATAACAACAATATGCTTGAAGAAAACGAGAAAAATGAAGACAAAGAAAAACAAATGCAATTTAAAATACTTAAAAGGGAACAGAAAAAATTATTAAACTACCCAGGCAAGATTTAATAGCATATAAAAACATTGTGGCCAAACTTAAAAACAAATTTGTAAAGGTCGTACTAACCAGACACAGACAGTAGCAAAACAAAGCGTAGGACGTCACAAAAGAATAAAAAAGCAGCTAGAAAATGAGCTTATATAAAAAGCGATTTCATCCGGGCATTCTTAAGAAGCTATTTTAAAGTCATTGTGGTCAATGCAAACCTATAAAATGAATATTATACGTGCTTTGCTTGGTATACTGTTTCTTGCGACATTGAAGAGAGCTTGCAACACTACAATTGCCTTAGACTTACAGGTAAATGACATCAAGCTGACTTTGTTGAAAGTACACACATTGAAAGAATAGTATATATTCCTTCCAAAAGCTATAAAAAAATGGCATTAGATGAAATTAAAAAAAGCTACAAAATAATAGCACTAACATTATATTGCCAATCAATACGACGGCGCTACCAGTGTTACATACCAGTTTTTTTATGAAGTTATTCTAATGGCGTTTAGAAACATGCTTAAAAACTTGAACACACAGAATAAAATCATAATAGATGTGGTCGTCAAGTACTAGAACAGTGATTCAAAACCTATTTTTTACAACACATTTGACTATACCAGTAAGTAAATAATACATAAATTGTTCACTTCTACGTAAATAAAGTACATATTCATTTATCATATACGATAGTTTTATTATTGATGTATACAAAACAGTTGTATTTAATATTTGCTTTGAAATTGTCTTCACAGATATCTACGTGTCGGTTTAACTAATTTCACTAATTTTTGCATTTAGAATGAAAAAACTGTATCATAAAAACAGACTGCTGGCACCAGAAAAAAAGAGTGGGCAAGGTTTAAAACGAGAATTTATGACTATTCTTAGCTCTGTTTTCAATTAAACTTCAAATTAGAACGAGAATTACGTCGCTTTTAGCAGCAGCAACAACAACAGCTTGCACATAAAACTGGATAACATTGTCTTCCAGTTACTGACGTACGTAATTTACCTTGGTGAGTGTCTCACTTGACTATTTTAAAGTTTAATATATAAAACTAAAACAGGGGGCTTCGCCTCTTGTTTCTGAACATGATAGGGAGCTCTTAAAGAACAAAAGCTGAAAACAAAAACAATCATCAAGTAATTTTTTTAAATTTCCCACCAAATCTTTAAATCCATATTTGAACATGTTACTAAGTGAAATTGCACATAAACGATACACCTTTTAAACAAAAATGTATGAGCACATTTGATAAGCTTAGTGTGACAGCTCAGATCATGATTAATTACTACTTTTTTGTCAAAATTGACCGATGTTTATGCATGATATATCATTTTAAAGCTCTTTAAAAATTAAGAAAAAACGTATTTTGTTTTACGCTTCCAACGCATACAAACAATTTTAGGCGGAATTTTCAAAAGAAGTAACGGATTTTCAAAACAAAATGGCAAACGTTTGTCGATAAACTTTAAACTTTTGCGTTATTTGAAATTAACTCGTAATTACCTTTTTAATGGTACATTGCACGTTAAAATTAGACAAGTATTTTAAAAGTGTAGAAATTTTGATAAATTATTAAAATAGGTAGGAATAAGAGTGCGCAAACTATAAATAATACCCTACAT
The DNA here is from genome assembly GCA_034695245.1 of Dicyrtomina saundersi. Classification (NCBI taxonomy): domain Eukaryota; kingdom Metazoa; phylum Arthropoda; class Collembola; order Symphypleona; family Dicyrtomidae; genus Dicyrtomina; species Dicyrtomina saundersi. The sequence goes on along the minus strand of JAQFZE010001133.1, from coordinate 17,031 downwards.
ATTGCTGCGGTTTTATGTTCTGAGCGCTGCCGTACTGCTTTATCAAACTATAAACAGACCAATTGTCTAACAGCTACTACAAACTGTAAAAACGATCATGTACAGTTTGTTTCCACACTGTTTTTTGACATTTAAAAAGTACATATATACACGCATCAATGTAATTAAAATAACAACTAATAAAGTGTTTGATAAATTCATTATACAGATATTGTCCTGATCTACTTCAGACTCCCGCTTTACTGGCAAAAGCCATGTTCCATACCAAGCTCACTTAAAGCATGTTCATTACTGCGGGGATTGCTACAATAATTATTCAAGCAGGCAGATTACTAATTTCGTCATGGAGAGGAGAGACTTGGCCATGCAGAAAACATAGATTTAGGTCTTGTTGGCGTAAGAACAAACTAATCTAGGGCTACAAACGGCATTTAAAACAACGCTTCTGCACATCCTGCACATCCTGCTCTTGAAGGAGTTTGCCGCTCTCATTCAATTAATTTAGACGTTTTTCAAGAACTAATACTTTTAAATCTAGTTATAATGGTGACTTAAATTTATCAGCCTGAAGTATATCAAGATATTGAATCTCTTTTAACACAGCTTTACTAATTCTTTGTAAAAATGTTGACAAAAAACATTAATTTGAACAGTAGCATTAAAGCACAATTAATTATTGCAGTCTTGCTAGAAAAAATAACAAAAGTGAAAAATAAAATAATACAGTTAAACCTAATGTACAGTTTGTTTTTTTAAATTATGATATTCTTAGTAACTAGGGAATTGCAAGATTCATCTTTGACAGTGCTAGTGACATAACATCAATTTTTAATGAGTTCAAAAACAACAGGACTAGGTAAACGCTTTGTAAAATTGAGTTAATTTAGGTTGAGGTAGGACTTTTAAATTTATTAGCAAATTCAAAACCTAAAAGGTACATCTAATATTGAGCTTTCTAAATTTAACTTAACTGATAATTACTGCTACTTTTCAATAAACAAATACTTGCCTGATTTAGAAAAGCTTGAGGATAAAAATAAACTAGGAATTATGATATGGATTTCTCACAGCTACAAACTTATCTCAATTCGTATTAGTCAGTATGACGCCATTATTGACCACTGTAACCTATTTTTAATTCACATTGGCCACGTCGACGACAACAAGCAAAGAGAACATATCATTTAGTCCTAATTACAGATATGTATAAATTTAAGTGTATCGGCAATTTAAAAAAAATTTACTATTGCTAGCCATATTATTGTAATTTTACTTTTGCTTATTGTTTAACGAAACATACGTTGAAGTGCCAAACTTTACCGAGAAGGCAAATTTTATTTCAGAAAAAGTCACGTTTTCAAAATTGCAGCAGTTACTGGCTTACCTGTATATTAAAGTATATTAATTATTACGAAGACTTACTGGCTTATCAAATTCAACACAGGGGTACTACCTTAAACTAAAGACAGGAGCGCTAAATATAAAGCTGCAGTTGATCAAAACATTACTTAGCTTTTTAGAAAAATGCATAACGTTCAAAAAAGCAAGCCTCACAAGAAGCTGTTACAAAGAGGCAATGCAGATTAAAGCTACAGATTCTTGCTACAACTAGAAGCTGCAAATAGAAAACATATTTGCTAAAGCGTCTCTCGAAGAAACACTTCTAAATCTATACAATTAATATATAACGAAACATAAAGGAAAAATTGTAAAAAAGGACTGACTTAACTGCATTAACAAGGATGTCCAAAAAATGAAAAGCTGCGGTACACTAAGGAGTTACTGCCTCCTAAAGACCGATGCCGTAAGATCAAAGTAGTTTGAGATAAGTTAACATGGTTAAATTTGTACTAAATTTAAGATCTGGTCTACCAAAAATAGTCTTTCAGGGAAAGACCACCAACCTTAACTACATGAATAAGATATGAAAGCTAGCAGATACACCTGACTGTGAACTTTGCAGAAGGGGGGTAGAAGATACGTACCACATAATGCTCAAATGTCCATGTTATATACCACCTAGAACAAAATTTCTCAGAAAGCTGATAGAAACAAAACCTAACAGGAAAACCCTCGTATCTAAAATCTTCAGCTACTAACCAGACGAAAAAAGATTTAAAATACTCTTTAACTTTTTGGACGTAGCCCTAAGAACTAGGGATCTCTACTACAGATGTATGGAAAACGAATAAACTCCCTTGCTCTCCCTCCTACAAACGAAAATAGCTGCTATCACACTATATCATACAAAAAAAAGCACAAAACAATCCATAACACAAACGAATGTAATATATACTAGATACTATGTCTCTTATTATTTTGTTTTTTTTCTACCATGCTTTCTTACAGAAACAAAAGGACCACAAAAAAATCAATGCACTTTATTACCAACTGACTATATACATATTTTCTTATAAACTTAATTAACGATAAATTATCTGTTTAATTAAATCTGTTATTATAAATATTGTATGCGCTGAGGCCAAATTGACTCAATGAATAAATTAATATTATAATTATCATATGAATTATTAACATTCGTTAGTCTACATTTATAGGGATACTAGATTTTCAAGTAGCAATATAATATTCCTTAATTAAAACCTAACATGCTGCGTATTATTTAATTATTATTCGGCAAATGAAAGACAAGACAAATCAATAAAATATTTCTTTGACAATAAATTTTACTGGGCTGGGAAATTACTGTTTGACGTTCAAGATATCAACAATATAGTCAAACCTAGTGCAAAGTACGTAAACAGTTTGAAAACGCAATTTATTGTCACATATGCTGACGTGAATTTGATAAAGGTAAGAAGATACAACGTTTGTTTTATCATAACCATAATCATGGTCATTTTGAGTTTGCAGCTTATAGGCGCTGTAAACTAAGAATTTAATACAAGCGCGAAATACTTATTTTGTCACTGTACGGGGGTTGCTTTAATTATCACTTGCTAATTATTGCCATTACCACAGGCCAACTTGAAGCTAGAGACATACAACTAGTAGCCAAGTTTGCAAACGATTTTATTTTAATTTTATTTACGGCTAAAGATGAATGGCTTCTGAATTAAACCATTGTTTATTAACTAAAAGACAATAAAAATCAAAAATACACTAGCAAAATGCTACATTTAAAAGTTAAATTTTGTTTAATGGATGCAAATTTATTTTTAATTTTATTTTATTTGATCGTTCTGCATCTTTGAATTAAACAAAATTGATTTAACACTTGCGCTTAAGTGATTTTTAGATCAATTGTAGGTCGAAAACAAGGAACTTCGTGTCTAGAGCTAGAATGTTTTACTGAAATAAATTAAAATTAAAACAGAAACTAGTATATTTATGTCATAAACTATCTTAGATAATTTAAATAACCCGAAACTTGCCCGAGATCAATTCACACGATTACTTTTGGATGATGAGTTCATTCTTGATTACAAGTGAGACCTTGTCAAAAATTTGTGAACTTAATTAATAATAAATACATAACGTGACCACACAGGACTTACATGTTTATTAAATATGATTTTACTTGTTGCAATATAACAAAAGTTTCTCAAAGTTTGACTTAAAAATTACAAACATGACCCAACCAACTCACTCATTTTACCTAGTTACTCTTGAAAATGATTTTTAAATTACACAAAAGCAGTAATAAAATACATAAGAGATCAAGGAATACGATGTGGACAGTGTATTTGTAACTAAAAACATGGTATTGTTAACCGTGAGTGTTGCCCAGAAGAATTAAATCCAACCAAATCTCGTAATCAATTACTATCGTTAGATAATAATAGTTTATAAGGACTTCAGACTGTAACGAAATTTACAGCCTCAGACCTGGCTTTGAGGCTTGCCCTTCTGTTGTACACTTAACGTTTCATCACACTGCCTTTATAAAAGATACATCCCAAAAGGGATCATCAAAAGATTCAACTCAAAAAACCCAATGCAAACGCCATACAATAACACTTTTACTTGTATACGGGCATCAAAAGAAAGAAAATCATCTAATATCTTTATTTAAAATCGGAAATTGAATACTTCATCTAGAGAACAAAGGAACTACGTTGTACTGTAAAATAAATAAAGATAAAATAACAGAACATGAATTTTAAGCCTAGTAAAAAATCTTCTTCAATCCAGTCAATTTTACCAATTTCTTTCTAATATTCCTGCCAACCATAACTACCACAACCTGATCCTGAAGTAGAAAGCCTACGGACCTGCAAAACGATCCAAAAAAGCAACCACTTCTAATAATATACGATCAATCATATATTATTATAATTATTTCTTTTAAATTGTACTTTAAGTTATGATTATTACATTAATCTACTCGCTAGATTAAAACTATAATTATTTACAGCTAAAATATTGTGTCTTTAAAAACCAAAATCCAGTAATTTATAAAAATCAGTATGATAAGCAATGAAAATTATCTATCTTAATAGGCGTCAGCCCAAATACAACCTATTATATAATGAAAAAACAAAGGCTTATGCCCTTGTTTTAAAGCAGACATAACAGTAATATAGGGTCTACTTGCAAATGCTAAAATCAGTATTAGAAAATTGAGAATTTAAAGTTTATTGTATTCAAAAGAAATTAAATGTGATAAATTGCAATTTTAAATGTATGTTTTGTTTTAAAGAGATTCAAAACCATATATTGCATGTCAAATTTCATTGAAAATTGCTAAAAAGAGATAAATTATGTGGATATGTAGAAATAGAAGAATATTGAAAATTTAAATTTCCCGCCAAACCTAAAATTTGAAATATCTACTGGTCAGTCTCTTAAAATATAAAAAAGTGATAGATTAAAATGATGGGAATAAAAAAAAGAACAATATGTATTGCGATGGACGCGCGAATTAACACACCATTAATTTAAAATTGCACATTGAAAGTTAAATATAATTAAAACAAAAAGTAAATTAAATAATTTTTGACTTTCAATAAATTTTTATATTTTTAATTTTTAAAGAGCTTCAAAATGACTGATTGCATGATTAATTCAGTTGACAATTGCTAAAGGTTTCTAAATTATGTAGATAGGTAGGAACAAATACAACATCATTTATTTACAGGTTTAAATTGTGCTTTCATAATAAGTCTTAAATAAATTGGTAAATAAAATACTTTAAATAAATAGTATATTTCTTCTGTCGGGATAAAGATGTTTTAGTTGTTCTTTAGTGGTTTAAGTCTGTAGAGAAATGATAAAAAATTACACATAAATGAATTATAGCATACATTACATTACATTATTTCATGATACAAATGGTTTATAGTTAAGTTAAAAATAATGATACATATATATTTGCTGTTGTGTATATTGTATAAATAATGGATAAAAGTGAGGATTGTGGTCCTTTTGTCAGTGTGAGAAGGGCGTTTTCAATACATTTGTAGTAAAAGTTTCGGGTCCCTAGAACTTTGTTTTAGATATTGAGGAGTTGTTTACGTCCTTTTTTGCCCAAGCAGCATCTACAAATTTGTATATTTATGTTTGTTCAAGTTAGTTTTGCTTTAAATAGTTCTATAAAAAATTTAGTTCTAAGTGACATATAGTGAGAGCAGTTAAACATAATGTGAAGTGTCTTTAACTTCCTTACCACATGGGTCACATTCGATTGATTCTTCTAGTTTCCATAGCTTGTTGATGCTAATAATGTTTGTGGTCTTTTTTCTCAACACAATTTTTGGCACGCCAGATTTTAAGTTTAGTATGAATTTTACTATGTTCTAGTCTAGTCTCATGTCAAATTACTTTGATCGCAGAGCATGAGTTTTCAAGTAGGAGTAGCTTAGTGTGTTGTAGCTTTACACACTCTAGACGCCCTTTTTGATGCAACTGAGTCGAAACGTTTCTAAGATTTTTGCCTAAGATAAGTATTAACTGTATAGATTTTGGGCCAGTCTAAGTCGAAAGAAGTATACTGGCGTTAATTTTAAAGCGCCTATGAGGCGTCACAAAAACATAGTTTGGAAGGATTCTAGTTTTTTGCAGTACCGCAGCTCTCTTACAAGAGCAGCGTACAACAAAATGTTGCAGACAAGCGAATTAAAAAGTCTAATATGTATTTGTCTTTTAGCTTTGCACAATAAAAGAGTTTAAATAACTTGGTTTGTGCTGCTCTGGCCTTATTGAAGAAGTGTATTTTTGCTTCATTAAACAACCTGGTCTGTGTAGAGGGAACTTCTAAGTATACGTATTGGTTAAAAATGTCTAGCGGTTTGCTCTCCTATTGAAAATTAGTAAAGTTGATGATCTTCTAGCCTTTCCGAAAGATCATGACGTGTGTTTGCAACAGGTTGACTTTGAGATCGTTTTCTTAAACAGGTTACGAAGTCTCTGTGAATCAAGTCCGTTAGATGCTTAAAAAATAATGTCGGCGGCATTAAGCAGTATCAGCATTTTGGAAGTAAACATTTTTATTGTTTTTATGTTGCTTTTTTTGAGTATTTTATTAATTTTGTCATTGTGGGCTGCAAGCAAAGTAGGCCATAAGGTTTCACCTTGCAAAACTTCTTTCTTTATTTAGATTATTTCTGTGTATCCTTTCTTAAATCTAACTTTGGTTTTGGCTAAGTAATAGAGTTCTTGGATTTTTACACTAATCACTGATCACTCAAACCTGCTTCTTTAAATCTTGTCCACAGCTTGATTTTTTAAAGGCTTGGCTCAGATCTACATAGCAAACAGATTTCGTCTCTTTCGGATAGCTGGTCTATTCAGCTGTTTTTAAATGCAGGTGTACAGTGCAAATACGTCGTCAGTACAACCTCTACCTTTCCTATATGCTGTTTGGTTTTTAGATATTATGTCATATTCAGAGCAAAACAAGTTAAGACTATTTGACATAATGCAGGTATGCAACTTTAGTTTTGTATTTATAAGATCTATAGGTCTGTAATTACTACGTAATGCAGAGTCGCGTTTTTAAAACATTAGTGATGTTATGATCTCATCCCAACAACTTTGGATTTTCTTAGTTCTGGTTTTGTTAAGCGGTTGAAGTAGGTAGTCAAACGATTTTTCTTCTTGACTTTTTTATACTTCATTTAAACTGCCGTCTGCTTTAAGAAACCTAAGTTTTTAAGTGTTTCGTTGCTTTGTGAATATCTACTATCTACTGAAGATTTCTTCCCGTTTTGTGAAGTGAAGTCGCATATTAAGGCACTTGCGTTTGAGTCAGATACTTCTGCGTTGTCTTGGTCTATAGTTTTAAAAAACCAGCTGAAATGTATATTTTATCTGGATCTTGTGATTTATATAAATTTAAATATGTTTTATCTTTAGGCATGGAAATGGCTTTTCCATATCCTGTGAAGTCCATTTTTTGTTGTATTTCGATTTATTTGATAACGTTTATCGTTTTGCTTTTGACGTTGCACAGTTTGCGGTAGTGTTTTGTGGCTTAAAGGAACGTTTTGAGGCTGTCGATGGCTTCACAATTCTGCGTTACGTTGTTTTGATACTTTTGACGGTAGAATAGTGCATTATGTTTGGCATTATTGCATTCCTTGTCAAACTATTTAGTTCCATAGTTTATCTTGTTGTCACATCATGTCACAGCGTGCATTCTAAATATTCTAGCTATTGTGTAGATGAGATTTGCTAGAGCTGTAAAGTCACAGAAGGAAAAGTCTAGTTCTTTACTGCCAGCTTTTAGATGTGATTGAAATTCTATAGCAAGTTTCTTGTTCCATTGTAATTGGTTTTCAACTGTAGGGATACAAGGGAGTTGTTTGTGCGTGTGCGTAAGCAACATTAGTATTCGTAGGTGGTCTGACGCTAAGCACTTGATTACTGAAAATTCTACAGCATAGTCAAATATTTGGTCATTGCACAAGCATAGGTTCATCAAACTGTTGCCGTTGTGTGCGATAAACGTCGCGGAAGCAACCTGGTCAATGAGGCTACTTCTGTTTGGAAAAATAAAGTCGCTTGTTGTCACTAGGTCTGTTTTTTTTTTCTTTGTCTTGTTTATATTTTTGTTTGAAGATTTCTTTGTTCCGCTAAAATCTAAGGCGAGGTTTGACGCTTTTTTAAAGTAGCTAATTATATAATTGTAGTCTACCATTTTGGTCTTTTAAGTTAGAAACTGTCATTCAAAATGTTACAAATTTTGTCGTTATGCTGAAATTTTGTTGAAATATAAGTGAAGCAGAAAGTGTCGGTTTGCTTTGGCATGGGTATTTGATGTAGGTGCTATAAATGTATTAATATACAACTCTGCGTAGATAAACTAGGATATTTCGTATACCTACGATAAGCACTTCGCTTTTTTGCGTTTGTTTTGAACTAGGGAGGTCAAAGTGGTGGTGTTGTTGTTTAACACCTTGTTTATATCTTTTTCTTTTATAATGTTTTTAATTTTCTTAATGTTTTTTAGTTTTTTATGCCTACGTTTTCAACCTTGTTTAAACCGTTTTCAAATTGTCATTAAGTACAATAACTGCAACTTTGACTGTAACTAAAGGTGTTTCATACTAATTTAAAAATCACGCGAAAATATAGGCTAAAGTTTATACTACTAAAACGTATAAATGTGTGTAAAATTATATATCTGTGTCTAATGTTAAATTGTTTGAATTGACTAATCATCGTTTTACAACTAAATTCAGTTTCTTTATTAAAAAAATATTTTTTGGTGTTTTATTTTAATCTAAACCAACTTGAAAACTATTGACTACATCATCTGCATTATTGTCAATAATACAATAGCACGAACGTACTTCAAAAATGTATTAATCATCAAATTATTACTTTTAAACCATATACTCACTGTAACTTATATTTTGGTCATAAAATCTAAATCAGCGTGCCCAATTAAATTTTTTTCTGGTGTGTAGTATGTTTTGCGTTTAAATTTTGTAATTTTATCTCGTTGTTTAATATATTCATCTTGTGCAGTTAGAAGTTCTTTAAAAGTTTTGGTTTTATCCCTATTTTTTAGATTATTCAATTTATTCCACAAAACTTGTTTTGTCTGTTTTATGTCTATTTTATTCATTTTTGTAAGTATTTAAAGGTCAAACATTACGCATCGCGACTTTGTTCACACAAATTATTAGCTTATTGCATTTTATTGTTTTTTATAATTAAGCACTATGCCAAAAACAATTGCGACCTAAAAAATGAACTTCTTTTACATATGTTTTAATTAAACTAACTTTATTACTACCTTTTCTAGTACTTTTAGTAACTTCAGATAATTTAATATCTTTAGTAGCATTAATATCTTAGACAAACGTGCAATTTTATTGTCACAAACTGAGCGATTTGTTTTAACATTATAATAGATGAGAACTGTTGTAGTTTTCTTATTAGGTATTCCACATTTTAGACATTACATTTATATAGCACAGATTTGTAAACTTTGTTAAAAGTGTGATGTTTGATGCCTTGCAGTTTTGTAAAACATATTTTACAACTATTATACATATTTATATTTTTGTCTTGCATTTTATAGGAAAATATTTAAGTTGGTCTATTTTTTAGTTAGGAACTGTCTACCAATTTAAATGATGTTTAGTCTATTTATTTAAACTATTTAAAAAATTTTTGTTGTCTAGATCATTGACATAAAAAGTTTCTGAAAAACATATTTTTTTAATTTATTGTGCAATAACCAACGATTTTAAGGCTTGGGCTGAATAATTTTGAATACCGCCCGCACAGGTGGATAATATTTTAATTCTTGCTCTGGGAGGATCAAATAAAATCTATAATTATCATTTTTATAAATAAGATCTATTTATTTATAGTATAACTTGTCCAACTAAGCACCTAAAAATATTTTTATTATAATCAAGAAAGTTTTGTTTTGTATACTGAGCTGTAAAGCTATTGCAATTGTGCAACAGTGACCTTATAAAGTTTTTATATATATCTTATTACAATTTTTGAAATATCTTCTGTTTAAGATTGACGTGATTTGTGTTTATTTTAAAAGTATTTATCTTTAAACAGATGTTAAAAAACGTATGAATTTTGCAAAATAGGAGTATATCAAACTCTATTTTAGCATTAGGTAATACCTATTAACGTAGCCTAATAATAACGCAAAATATAAGTAGAGAGTGACACATATTCTACTAACAATGGCTCAATACTCAAAGTGATAGAGCGTTTGCAAATCCTAGCAAGACTCTGTTGGGCAATTATATTGCAAACGCGTATGTCTGCATTTTTTCAAATCAATGAACCTAATAGCAGGTACTTAATGATTTTTGGTGATACAAATTATAGTAACAAAACCAAAACCACAGATAACATATATATAAAAATTAAAATTTCTTATCAATTAAATCAAATATTCCATCCAAATGTTGTGCAGTTCTTTAAAGTGCCATGTCTTACGTTGCTGCTTTGCCTTCATAAAGCGTATCTTTAACTAAAGGTGAGGAGCTTTTGCAATTTTAAATTCAAGAGTTTGCACAATTTGGCGGATATTGACACAATCTTATACGTCACTACCAAAAAACTTGAACTTGCCTTAAGTAAAAACAAATTCTGTAATTCACAAACTGAAAAGCGCATTGCTTGATTAGGAAAACTGAAGCACAACAATAGTAGATTGGAAATGTATGTTCTAGCGCAGCTACGATCTACGACCTTAATTTCTGAAAAGCAGCATATTTGAATGATTTTAGGCTATTTAAATAATAATAAAATCAGCAGCTTTAACGCAATTGTTCTCATTTTTCATCATTCTTAGATTTTCCTACGATTTTGACATGGCTAATTCTACAGACACAACTACGACTACAATTAAAACTTTTTAAGTAGTTATAAAAACCTCTAATACTAGTTAATATTTACTTGATTTTACACTGTTTTAAAATTAGTGTATAAATAAAGTTCACGTAGTTATATTTTATGCACAGACATGACACAAAAGTTAAAGCTACAGAGTTCTGTACAAACTGAATAACTAACGAACCCTAATCATCAATAGTCTTTGCCCGGCATTAAATTTTTGCTTATAAATTAATTCCTAATAAAATAGAAATGGAAAATTGTAACTATTTAAAATTAAGTGAGTCATCAATCAGTAAAAAATATAGAATTTAGAATGTTAAGTAGTACATTTTGAAACATATAAAATATATTAAGTTAAGCTAAAAATAAATAATAATGGAACAACTAGTAAAATCATCTAGTTACCAGTTTGTTGTAATAAAATGTTAACAAAGCCATTAGAAAACAATATTGGTAGATATTCAACTTTTAATGGTTTAAAACCTAGGTAACTGTATTATAATTATGATATTTATATTACTAAAAACGAGCTTATTTCTCTTCAATAATCATTTATTTTATATTAAAACAGAAAAACTAAAACTTTTAAAAATCCGAAAAAACTAAAAAATCGTAATGTATTACTCGATTTATTTATTTATTATTACACCATAATAAAGAGCATGCAAGTCCTAACTGTAATTACGTTTAAATTTAAAAAATCTGTTAATAAATAGTCCTAAAATCGAAAAACACCGAAATAACTAAAAAACTCCTATAAATATTAAAATTTGTTTAGCTAACTATTCATTACCTTGAAGAGCATAACATTTACTACTGTAAAATGAAACAGAATTTTAAAAACTAGTTGTTAAATAAGCGAGTAAATCACTAATTTAAAAATATAAGCCCTACCTGATGCTAAAATCTACAACAATAAGATTTTTAACAATCTAACAATGAATACGGGAAGTCATTTTTATAAGACAATTTAATTTTTTTTTGGGTTACATCACCCTAAAAAGTTTTAACTTGTAAAAACTAACTTGGAACTATAATATGGGAACTTATTGCTTGGGAACTAAATAACACTAGTCATAATTCTTAGAATTGGGTTGAGTTTGTTATCTGTTTCCTTATTATCATTTTAAGTTCAGTCCACGCTGTACTGTCCTGTTAAAAGCATCAAATTAAAAACTTCTTAAAATAACACACAGTGGATACATAATACATTATAGTATTTAAACTATTACTACAAATTAAGATTTTAATTCAAGAATACAAATTTACTACAGTGCTTTCCTTGTAAATACTTCATATTACCTAACTTTCTATTGTACAGTTTTTTAAGGGCTTTAAAGAACTTATAAAACCAACGTGATACTAATTTGTTTTATTGTGTTTTTGTAAAAAAATGTATGTACTAATTTTTTACTAATAATAACCTTTTGTGTTTGTTTTTTATATAATTTATCTTAACACGTAAGCAAATGACAATTTCCAGATAAGTTTGTATTTTTTTAAAAACTGACATACTAAAAGAGCTATTTAGAGCCTAAAATTTAAAAAACAAAACATTTAAAAGTTAAAAAAAAGCACTGTATTACAGATCAAATTAACAACTAAGTAAAGCAAATTAAGCAAATAGGTGCGTACTAGTACGATGAAAAAACAGACCAAAAAACATTTAAATAATAATGAATAAACTTATTAACAGTTTCTTTATGGACTAAAACCAGTAATATTCATACACAATTTAAGCTATTATACCTTAATCATACTTACATTATACGTAATCATATTTCAAAAAAGTAATATTTATACCAAATTTTATTTTTTTAAGGCAAATTATAGATAATCGTTATTCTAACTAGAAATATTAAAACAAAATTTTAGTTAATATAGTAAAATTATAGTATAATTATGGCTTATTGTAATTTTATCAGCAAACGTTTGATAATAAACATACAGTTCCCTATAGTTCTTGAAATAATAAGGTAGTTTTTCGGTTATTTTCTTTCACTATTTTGAAAGCTAATTATTAGTTATCCATAATTACTTTAGCAAACAATTGAATACGATTCAATTTAGTTTATGGTCAATACTTAGAATAAATATGTATTTTTATTTTTAAAGCTTTTATAGTCAAATTATTACTAACTGTAATAACATAGGCATACTTTTGCTTCTATACGTACAGTTAACTTTAGTTTATGGTCAATACTTTAAATAAATAGGTATTTTCTTAGTTTATTTCATTTTTTTTAAATTTTTTAAAACAAAATTATAGAATATTAAATTTTTATAAGCATACTGTTGCTTATACAAATACGGTTACCTTGAATTTCTTATCAATACTTGAAATATTTAAGTACCTTTTAGTTTATTTTATATTTTAAGCTATGAAAGTCAAATTAGAGCTAACTGTGATAAGGCAAGCATATTTTGGCATATATTTCTATACATACAGTTATCTTAAGTTTGTTTATGACGTTTATAATAGTATAAAAGAATAAAGTTTTCAAAATTCTATTTAATTGGGTATCAAAAACTAGAAAACAAACTTAAATTGTGTTTTTTTTACAGAAAATTTGGAATACTTTTAGTAAATGCATGCGTATTATCAAAAATCTTGATCGTGTTCTAGTAACATGGATTTATGACAATCAGATAAATAGGGTAAACCTGTTTAGAATAGTGCAAAAACAAACGTTTTTGATCGTTTTAATAGGGCCAAAAGATGTTTATTACAATGTTCAAATTGCAAGTAACCAATGCAATAACAAGGGTTAAAATTTGAGAAACTGGCTTAAAGGAAACTGCAGTTTCAGGTGTATTTTAAAAAGACCGAGCTTAATTAAAAAAATGGGGGCTCTTGATTTCTTTCTAAGGAAATTAAACATGAAGATGAATTTTTAAACAAAAGCTGTGGAAAATCGTTTTCATTTGTGGTTTTGTGAATTACATAAAAAGAGTAATTTTAATAGGAAATGGTTGAAAGGTTTAATATTTTGTGTGATTTTATGTCTTTATCAATTATTTGTTTCAAAACAGTAGTTTTAGTTGAACAAATAGATGTAAACTTTAAAATACTAACTGCCTTACTAGTTAAGGAAAAGCAAAAATCCAAACAGAATTTACAACAATCTATCAAAAGTACTCAATTGTAAACCATTACGAATAATCTTAACTCAACTGAAAAAGCTTAAATACAAAAAAAACATCGCCGTTTAGAAACACTTATTACTGAACTGAAAGTGCAACTAAAGGAACTAAATTTAGGACCTATAGAGCATGAATCAGTCAAAGAGCCTATAGTAAAGCCGTCTAAGGAAATGGAAAAATTTTAAACTTTGAATCCAAATGTGGAAATGATAAAATAAAAAGAGAAACTAATTAAAGATCAACAAGCATTTGTCAAAAAGCAACTAGTTACAACTCAGGAAACTTGGATTATAAATCGTCTAACTGAAGCTGACTTTTTCTGTACCAACATGAAAAATAATTTGTTTTTTCTGAGATAGCACCTTGGACAAACTTGTTGTGTCTATGCAATATTGTAACAAACAATCAAGAATCAAGATCCAAAATTTAAAAATTTAGTGAGGGTGTTAAATCAAAAATACCATAAGAAAAAGAAAAAGGAACAAAATCATTAAAGTTTTGTGCTACTTTTTACATCATCAAGAATTAGGATTCAATAATTTAGTTACAGCGTTAAATACTGATCATAAAAATCAACAATAAGGATAAAATGATTTAATTAAAGCTTTAAATCAGGATCGCAAAAATCAAGAATCAAGATTCTTTGAAGAAATACAAAAAAATGCTATTATTACTAAGGATTATGAAAGAATTGTTCTTGATTTAAAAAGAAGCCTAAAATCAAGCAATACTCAGAATTTTACTAGTATTGATTCAAAAATTATAAACCTACAACAATCGTATGCAAATCTTGTATTGGAAAATGAAAATCTTACAGAAAAAACCGAGCAATACCAAGAGTATTAAGAAGTCAATAATGCCAATCCTGATGATAAATTGAAAATGATAATTTTAAAGCATATAATCTTAACCGTTTAGCATGAAAACGCAAATTTTAAAGAAGAAAAACAACGTGTTTATGAAAATGTAATTGAAGCAAATTAAAAGTTAGCTGATGCTCAAGATGAAGTAGGAAGGCTTAAGCGAGAAATTTAAAATAAGTCAATACCTGTTACAGTTTTAAATAATATGGCATCAAAAAAAATGAATGCTACAACAGATGAAAGTAATTCAGAAATGGAATTAGATGAATCCAGATCAATATTACGTATTTCTGAGCGCATAGCACGATCACCGACAAGATCCTTATTAAGACCAAGATTATTATGTAACTCTGAGTGCATTGTGCGATTACTAACTAGATCAAGATCACCTTTATGAAGAAGTAAAATACCTAAGAAGTGTACAAAATGTGAAAAAACCTTACTTAGGCCGTGTTAATGTATTCATTGTAACACCTGTAACACACATTTAATTCATACTAGTTGTAAGATTAGTTACTTAGCTAAATTTAAAATTGAAAATGACATTGATAATAAATATCCTCATCCTGATTGTGATAAAGTTAGGGAACCCTTTTTACGTGATTACAATAGTGATAAAATTCAAGAAATACTAAATGGTGTGTGTCTTTATTGTCATAAAACATTGTTAATGGCTTGAAATCATATAGATGTAAAACAATGCGCAACTCTTTTAATTAATGCAAAATGTAAACAGGCTTATTTTGTTTATTATAAACAATATGAAAACCATCAAAGCGTAAAAGTTAAATGTACATATTGTGATAATATTGGTAAACGTTTTATTAAACCAGGTGTGTAAGTGTTTTTTCTATTTGTAACTGCAGTTTTGGTTGTGTAAGATTTAACAGCGGCTAGTTCGTTATATAAGGCGGGGCAAAAGACCCCGTTAGGTTAGTTTAAGGTTAAGTAGGTTAAGTTAGGTTAGGTTGGGTTAAGTTATTTAAAGTAACAATATGTGGATTAGTTATTCTTGTTTATTTTGCATTAAAATACTGACTGTCTGTAGCATTTGCATATTTATACGAATATGACAGTTGGTGTTTTCATATTTTTTGTTGCATTTCTGGCATTCAAAAAATGTGTCTCAGGAGACGCACTATGGCAATATTTTCTCTGATTAGCGCCATCTAGCGGATTTAAACTGGAACTTTAATCAATTGTTTTTAATTTTGGATACTTATGATATTGTGCATTTCAAAATAGTATTTAAAATTATAATTAGGTAATTTATAATCTACGTCAACGATAAACGATACATCGATAACTAACGCTAACGTTAACGCTTAACGATATATCGATAATTGATAACGATACAGTAATCGATAACAAACAAAAATAATGTTCACGTAGTGATATTGTGTGACACAAAAAGTAAAAGCTAAAACTTCTAAAAAGAGTTCCACATAATTTCAACAGCTTACCGACCCTGGTCCTCAAGGAGCTTCGCCATGCATTGAATTTTTTCTCTTACATTTTTTATAAAAATGTTTAGTTAAAATAGATGTAAAATTTGTCATAGGACTATTAGTCAGCTTAATGTGACTAAATATTATAAATTTATTAAAACAAACAAATAAGCATAAAAAATCTAATCCACATCTGAGAAATCAAACAAGAATCATAATTAAAAACACAAAACAGGAATACTTACGTAGCACAATAAAAAAATATATGATTCAAACCCCACTTTGGATTTTTTAACTAACATTATATCAGCAGTAATTAATGTTTACGATACACGACAGTTGAGTCCTACATGTATTGAAGAAACACAGAAAATTTATTTAAAGCGTTTTAAATTAGTACCACTAGTTTGAAAGCGATTTGACAATAAGTTAAAAAGTATAGATAAAATATTAGGCCCGCTTTATATATTACCCACGTTTTAACAAAGTTAAAGAGGCAGAATTACAATGTAGTAACAAAATACAAAATTTCAGGTCAACATGTATTGTATTTTTGGTTTGTACTCAGATGTATTTTGCAAAATAGGGAAAGAAAGATTTTGCGTGTGCAGACATATTAAAAAATCAAATTTTGACATATGCTGACAATATAAATTATTTAAAGTTAATGTGTTATGCCATGATTGATACAATTTATAAACCAATATATGATAAGTCAAACAGATAATTATAGGATTCTGATTATGTTAATGACTGTCGTGGTTTTTAGTATGATTCTGATTTTCATAATA
>JAQFZE010001132.1:0-19641 GCA_034695245.1 Dicyrtomina saundersi | reverse complement strand
CTATGCATAAAACAGTACAAGATACTGAATTATCTGAGTATCAACATAGATTAAAAGAAATTAAAAAGTATAAAGGACCTAAAAAATTAATAGCTAGTTTAGAGGATGAAAAAGAATTGATATGTGATTTTAGAACTTTACAACAAGCTTTACAATATAGATTAGTACTAACAAAGATTCATAGCACAATTAAATACAATCAAAGTGCTGGTTAGAACCATATATTGATGGAAATACAAAATTGAGGCAAAAAGCTACATCTGATTTTGAAAAGGATTTCTTTAAGCTCATGAATAATTTAGTATTGGTAAAACAATAGCAAATATTCTAAAAAAACAAAATATCAGATTTTGTACTAGTAAGGAAAAAGCTTTAAAATATGTTTGTAAAATTAATTTCAATCGTGAAACAATATTTAGTAAAGATTTAGTAGCTCTACATATGAATAAAATGAGTATAATTTTCAATAAACCAATATTTGCAGGATTCTGTGTTTTAGAAATGTCAAAATACAGGATTTATAGATATGTGTATGGGCATGTAAAACCTAAGTGGGATGATAGTGTAAAAATAATTCAAACCGATACTGATGGTCTTATGCTTCATATAAAAACTAATAATTTTTATGAAGATATAAGGAATGATATTGAAATATGGTATGCTACTAGTGATTTGAAAGTTAATAATATTTGTAGCTTACCTATTATGAATAAGAAGAAATTAGGTTGTTTCAAAATAGAAACTAATGAAAACATTGTAACTGAGTTTGTTGGATTAGGATTTAAAATGTTTTCATATTCTATTAAATGTAATGATACAATTATAACTAAGAAACGGGGTAAAGGTATACCTAAGCATATCGTTAATAAATATGAGATTAGAACGTATAAAAAAATATTAAATAGGGAAATTAAAGATAAAGTAAATTTCAATCAAATTAGATCCGATAAATTAGATATGTTTACTTTTAATCAATCAAAAGTTGGATTAGCTAATTTCGATAATAAACGATATATTTTAGACGATGGGATTATTACATTAGCACATGGAAATCATAGAATTATACCGTACTTACCGTCATAGTCATAGTCGTAGTTGTACTCGTAGTTGTGTCCGAGGCGGTACGTGGTTTATATGTGGTGTTTTTTTAAATTCCCGAAACTCCTAAAATTCTTGAAAAAGTCATGTTTTTTATGAAAAATAGAGGTGAATTAATGATTTATTATGATTTAATGCTGTTTTTGAAAAGTGGCTCGTAGCTTGTAGCTTGTCCTAGAAACCTCATTTCTATACTACTTCCAACACACTGTCCGCCTCCTCTCCTTCAGCCATAGAATACATGGGACAAATAATCTCTTCTCTTTCCTTCCATCCACTTCCATCCACTCCACATCATCCATCTCTACTTTCTTCATCTCCAACTTTTAATAAGTAGTTGCGTTTAAACCATTAAAATTCATCCAGCAAGTACTATTTTTTGCGGTATTCTTAATCTGAGCACTTAGTAACGTCATTACATACCACATCAGGGATTGAGTGCAGCATACACTGTTGCAAAGTAAAATCTCTAAAAATAGTAATTACCTCGACCAGGATGCAGAAAACTTGGTTACAGTTCAACGCAATGTCAGACGCCCTTTTTATTCAAGTTTAAAATTCAATTTTAGAATAACTGCAGTAACTAGCAGTTTCAAAGAAGAGCCAACGTAAGGATAAACAATACTACTGCTGTTCCTCCAAAGCTTATTCTACTACTTCATCTTAAACTGAAAAATGCGAATTTGAATTTAATTTTAACTGCATTTAGTGAAAAAGAAGTTCATAAGTTCCTTACAAGTAACCAGAAACACGTCGTTTCTTCACAAAAGCTATTATAAGTAAGTTGTGGTGGAGGTGAAGAATTTTTGTACTGAGGTAAATGCAGTAGGAATCACTATTTTAAAGCAAATTCGTAAGTTTATTATTTTTTATAAAAACCACAGCATTCTTCGTAACACGACATTTGAATCTTTTCTCCTTCTTTCTAAAAATATACATAGTTTTGCAATAACATTTTGAATATTTTCACTTCGATATAATTTTTATTCCTTCACCAATTACATTTCAAGTCTACACATACACAAAGCAAACTAAACAACTCCTTACTTGTTATTTCACTAAAATACATACATTTAGTAGTCTTTCCTGCTACTCGAATATATATACTGTGCTCTGTAGATAATAAACGTATGACTTGAGAGGCTTATGGTTATTAAATAAGATGTTAAGAAAAAAAGAAAGAAGGAGTGATTAACTTCTTAGAAGACAAGGATGATCAGAAGGGAAACAGGAAAGGGGAAATAAATAAAAAATAAATAGGACCGGCCAGAAGCCTGAGCTGAGCAAAGCGGGCAGATAGGGATGAAGGCAAAACTGTACGTTGTAGTGCATTATTTAATACTATTAAATGCACTGCGATGTAAAAGAGAGAGAGAGAGACTGACGGATAGGTAGCTACGTAGTAGTAGTATTAGTGAATTATATATATATACAATGCAATTGAATCCAACGTAATAAAAGAAATACAAATAAAGGGATACCGGGCAATATACGGTAATCCATATGAACTGAGCTGATAAGGAAAGACAGTAGAGTACGTACGACGAAATGTATATAAAATAGGTAAAAAAATGAGGCAGATTTAAGAGGGAAGGAGAAGTACACACTAATGGTTTGTTGTATGTACCATGTAGGTAGGTACAATTCAGTGCAATTGAATCCAGTGTAATAAAAGAGAGAAGAGAGGGAGGGAGAGCTTCCATTGCGTTTTATAGGGAGTCCGTTAGTGTAAAAACTAGTAAATATAGAAGGGCTATCCCCCACTAGTATGTACATAATAAATTTCTAGTGAGTGGAGACAAGTCTAGTTTTGGAAAACTAGGGACTAACGGAGCAGTGCTGTGTGCGCAGTTGATATTTTTGAGCGTCTATCCAACCACCTTTTTTCTCTTTCACACAAAAAAAATATAATAAAACTCGGCTGCACATTCGTATTGCTACTCATTTTTGAGTCTCTTTCTTGCCTGACACACTGCTTCTGCCTCTTTCTCTAGTATTGCCTTGTACATTCTACCATTGCCACCCACACTACTACACTTTCCTTGCCTGCTTTTCCCATTCTAATCCTGTTGCATGCGCATTATGAACTTACAACTTTAAATTATTTTTGCTTGTCATTACAAATATTGCTTGCTTGTATTTTTAGTACTAAATAGAAAATGTAGATTTAAATTGTTTGAGTTCTATATTGAGTCTTGATATTATTTTTGTTGCATGTTTTTATTTGACGATTTGTATTTTGTGTTTTATTATTAAACGAATAAATATTTCTGTTTGCACTTTCAGCAACTTATTTTGAAAATACCTAAAACCAAAACATACCTAGTATATTGAATGTACTTATTCTGTATTTCACCATAAGACTAGGATGGTAGCATAAAAAATTATTTCTCATGCACGAGCCAAACTATTAAACTCAATATTTATTCAATGTAAAATAAAAATATCCTATCTACAATTGAAATTGTTAGTGCACGGCCAGCTGTATGTACGTGTAATACGTATCCAGTACTACACGCGTTGTAAGCACGTAACCATGAGTCCTAATGGCTATCTATTGAAATATATATGTATTTGTTATATACTTATATAAAAAAGTGACCAAAATACAAAATCAAGCGTTTTAACACTTTACCAACCATGAGCTATGTAACTTGGAGTGCAAAACGTCTTCCTAAAAGTTATAAAACTTTTTAAGTTTTCAACTGAAATTTTATATTTAAATCAAAAATTAAAGTTCTAAAAAAAATTTTAATTTTCGCGCTAGAAAGAAATCACTTTTTTGTTTACATAAGGAATGTAAAACTTTTGATGCCAATATTGTTGTCTAATTTTTAGAACCCATAATATTAAATATTCATTATAATTTTGGAAAATACTTAATTTTAATAAATATTTGTGCAAAACGCCTCAAAGCTTCATCTAATAGATGTGCGTTGCTAAATTATTTTTTATGTTTAAGCCTGATATAATAATAAATATAATAATATTAATAATTTATTCAGTTATTTGATTTGGCGTCAGCTCATACAACATTAGGGTTTTACAAAATAGGTTATTTACAAATTGATCAAAAATTGATCAAAAATCCTTGGTTATTAATATTAAAGTGTCAGTAAAACGTTTCTTGCGTATGTCTTGCTTGGTTAATCTGTAATGAAAAAAGTGTTAAAAGCTGCGTTTCAAAAAATAATCATGTCATTAGAGTGTAGACTAGAATAGGTTTACATTGTGTGGGTTTTATTTCTATAGATACATAAGTAGTAAATACAAAGTAAATAAATACATTAAGTTATAAATAATTATGGTAATAGTAAGAAGTTCTTATTTTCGCTAAGTGTTAATCTTTAAAAAAAGATATTATATGTGATATTGTGAGACGTAAGAAAGGAGAGGAGTAGTTATGCTTCTTCGGTACAGCTGAAGTAGAAATATAGGATTCTTAGAGCGCCGTTCTTAAATTAAAAGAGTTGTCAAAATTCTTCTGCGTCGGGATAGCAGATGAAGATTATTCTTGTGAGGTTATCTTTTGTTTGTTTGGTGGTGATTAGCTTCTTAGGAAATATCGTACGAGGCGGTTTGTAGTGAAGGCAGTCAAGCACGATATGAAACAGGTCTTCTACTTGTTTTCCACATATATCAGAATTCGTCTTTTTTGTATTCTTCTCTAGCTTGTTTATGCAGTTAAGGTTAGTTGCTTTTCCCCTTAGTACAAAACTAGCAAATCCGGTTCTTTGATTTAGTTTAAACTTTGTCATGTTCCATTCTATGTTCATCTTAAAGTATTCCGATTTGAGTGCATGGGTTTTAATACTGCTATATGAAGTCATTGTTAAGCAGCCTGCATTCTAAGGACGTCATTGTTTAAACGGCTCAGCCAATATTTTTCTAAAATTTGTTTTTTGTGCTTCTTAAGGTATCCAGAGTTTAGGTTTTTTAAATTTTTCTTAGGTGTGCATCCGCTAAAATCTTTTAGCTTGAACTATGCAGTTATAACGAGGGTCAGTGGTTTTTAAGTTCAGAGTTTCTTGGTAGCAGCTTCTGGTGATATTTCTATCGTCAGCTTTGAGCGTTTTCTCTAAAAATTGAAGCAGCGCTTTGAATAATATCAGCTTAATGTTATGCGCTACTGTTTCTAGGCAGAAAAAAATCCAGAAGGTGAGTAAGTGGTGTTCATGAGCCGTCAAAGAACAACGTCTGAAATGTTTCAAACTCTTTACAGTAGCAAAGTCCTAATATTGGTGCTGCATACATAAGTATATAGCTGACTAGTGATTAAAAGAGTTTAATAAGTATATCAATGTCTTTTATTTTAGCACGATAAAAAATTTCAAATAGCTTTGGTTGCGCCATTTTAGCCTTGTTAAGGAAGTGTATTTTAGCTTTATTAAATATTCTGCTTTAAGTGAAGGGGACACCCAAGTATACATACTTGTTTACTTTTTCTAGTGGTTTGCAATCCCAGTAAAATCTGATTAAATTCCGTATTTTGTTGCCTTTTCTGATGATCATGACTTTGATATTAATTAAAATAACTTTTATATCATTTTCGTTGAAGCAATAGCTACGACTGTTGATTTGTCTTTGTTGATTTAATTTATTGGAGGCAAGATGGATGATGTAGTCTGCATAAAGCAGGATTAACAGTTCAAAAGTAAACATCTGTATTCCTTGGATACCACTTCTGCGGAGAATTTCTGTAATTTTGTCAATGTAGAAGGTAAACAAAGTCGCACACAGAGTTTCCGCTTGCAGCCTTCCACATATTATCCGTATACCTTTGTTTAAAGCGGATTTTTGTTTTTGCAAGGTCGTATTGTTCTTTTACTATGGAAACAAAATGATTACTGGAACCGGCTTCTTTTAACCTTGTCCACAACTTGTTTCTTTTGATGGAATCAAATGCTTGGCTGAGGTCAACAAAGAGGGCAAAAAGCTTTTCTTTCTTTTGAAGCACTTGCTGATTGAGTTGCTTGAGTATGCAGGCGTATTGAGAAAAAATGTAATCGGTGCATCCTCACTTTTTTAATAGGCAGCTTGGTTTTGCGAAATGGTATTGTTTTTGATGCAAAGAGTTTAGCCGGTCCGACTTAATGCAGGTATACAGTTTTGTTACTGCGTGAATAAGAGCAATTGGCCTGTAGTTGCTGGGTAAGCCGTCGTTGCCTTTCTTGTACATAGGTGCAGTAATAGTTTCTCCTCATTCTTTTAGTATTTGTTATTCCATAGCTTTGTTGAGCTGCTGTAGTAGGTATTCGTAAGAGGTGTCGTCTAGGGATTTCTATATCTCGTTTATAATTTTATCTGCTCCTGGGGATTTAATATTTGCTAACGTTTTTGTGGCGTTGAGTAGCTCTTCCAAAGTTATACTTGTGTCAAGTGTATCTGAATTCCTAGCAGTGTATTTTGTATAAACGTCGAAAATGTCTACCTCGTCAGCCTTGCCCGTCTCAAAAACCTCGCGGAAGTGTTTGTCATGTTTTGATATGTCATAAACATGATATACTGACGTTATAAATTATGGCTGATTTTTGTGCACAAATAGTTTTTCAAGTTTTCCCAATAAATAGTTTTTGTGTATTGGGTAGTTTAAGATTTGTCTACCTTGACTTGTTTTGGCGACTGTGTAAGCGTATGGTATCAAAATATTATAGTTTAACATAAAATTAACTGTTTAGTAGCATATTTAATGTGTCGTAACCAACAAAAGACATTCTTATTTATATTTTGTGTAATTTTTGAACTAGCTATGATATAAACTTTTAGTTGGCAGAGCATTTGAAGTGCTGTTTCAACAAATGTTGGCGTTCTGGCTTCACTTATACAGTACTTCTATACCAACAGGATAAAGTATGTGCTCTATGTACTGTAAACAAATATATTTCAGTTTATGTCCAAAGCCCGTATTGTACATTCTTACAACTTTTGTTTTTGTTTTTATTGTTACTTGTACACAATCAGAATATACTATATGTAACACGTTGGTTAAAAGAAATGATAGTTTTATACTGTTTGACACTTTTGAGCAGCTACATATTTTAAAAACGTTAAATTAAGAAACCTAAATTTTATTTTGTACATAAAAATGACATGTTGTTCAAACTAAAATGACTACCGGTATAGCTAGACTAGACAAAGTACAACACACACATGTATTTTCTTCAAAATTGAAAACACTGTGTTCAAGGGAACAAAAACTGTTTGGTGGAAGTTAGATTTCGTCATGGCTGTTTTCATCGTCAGCATCGCAGTTGTCGTCCCAATTTTCAAATTCCCAAATATCAGAATCTGTGACTACGCCTGAGTTTGAATCAACTGATGGTGTTGGTGTTGGGCCAAATCCTGCTACGGCAGTAGATATTACTTTATCTAAGTCAATTTTTACATGTTGTTAAGCAAGCTGAGCTCCAAAGTCAGGTTCAAAGTTACGTTGTTTTTGGGCGATTTTCTAGGCATTGATTTGACGTTACTGTAATGTAAAATTGCGTCGTTTTATGGCAGCAACTTGTAAATAAAAGTTGTAATATATTTTACAGAAGCGTTCATCTCAATAAGACTGATCGAAATCGTATTGCTACTATACGCTGGCCACTTCTAAGAGTAGTTGTCTGATGGGTTGGAGTTAGTAAACATTTATATTGCTTTAGTCATTGTGTTAAATGAGAAACAGACTTGCACAAAGCAAAGGGTATACTGCGGGTTCTGCCATTACGTGAATTTTCCAGCCCGATTACGCGGTTCTTTGGCCATCTGTGAATACGTGTTGTTTTTAGAGTATAGCTCATGATGTGTAATCTTCTTGCCTGGAAGTTTGGGTTTTATCATTTTTCTTCAAAATTTGACTCGCCCACTCTACAATGTTGTGACTTTTAAAAAAAGTAAACACTATTTTTGAATAGTTGCAATGTTCGAAGTTTCGTCAGCCAAAATGGTTAATTACATGAATACATAAAGTAATATAAAATTAAAAAAAAATAAAATAAAATAAATAATAATAAAATAATAAAATAAAATTAAAAATAAAATTTTAATTAAATATTAAATAAATATTTTAATAGATACCTCAACGGCAGATTTAATTCAAACAGCTTTAGTTTGGTTCAAAAAATATTCACTTGAAGTTCGTGTCACGGAAAAATAGTATTATTTTCAGTTCAACTTCAAAGACCAACTTGTGCCAACACTTGCGATGACAAATTTTGGCTAAATGCTCCGTCTATATTTCTCAAAGTTGTACAAGCACCAGAACGATAAAACAACGAGCCACCAAAAACAAGTTGTTGTAGACACGTAAAATGTTGTTCCTGCAAACAAACCCCGTTAGAGTTTGCCAAGGTTGCAAAGAAAAATTTAAAAAATCATAAAGACGTAACTCGGCCTGGTTTACCAAGACTTGACGGCCTTTTTTTTTCAGTTGAACAATTGCTTCCACAGTCATAGTTGCATGCATTTAACTGGAATCATTCCCTCTGTTCCGACTGTGTGCATAAAAATCGACTAAGTGCAAATAATAACGAGAATTGTGAATGTGCGTGTGATTTAGCAGGATGTTTTTCTGATAAAACTTTAAAATAGAAAGAATTATTCTCATTTAATCGTTCAGAGTTTGATATAATACCAATAGCTGCAATAATAGAAATGTTTGCACCACGAAATGTACATAACGCATTTCTGGCACCGCCACAAATTTAAATAATAGACATTGTATAGCAACAAATTGAGTTGCCAGATAGATTGTTTTACCAAAAGCCATTACAAATGATTGTCACAGGCACTTCTGGCGCTTGGAAATCTCAGATTTTATAATCTATAAACCATTTTATGTCACAAAAACAAAGTCGTGACGCAAAGTTTTCATTTCAGACTAACATTAAGTAATTTATGGGTATGTGTACTTCAAATGTAAAAGGGACCACTTTTCACTCGTTTTTTAAGATACAACCGTATAAAAACGGGAATTTGGTAGACTAGCTTCGCAATGGAATACAACAGGGCGACAGAATCGCTTTTGAAATGTTTTACATACTGACGAACTTTCTCCTGTTGGTCTTTGTCTGCTTTATTTTGTTGATAGGTATTTTTAACTAGTTGACCCATACTAAGCTTTGTTGCCTTTTGCAGGACAAAAAATTGTCATGTTTAGAGAATAAAATCAAACTTCTTGTTGTGAAGACTATTCCCTGTATACTTTATTTGTTGCCAACGTTTTTTAAAACTTAAGAGAAGCAGTTCAAGTCTACAATTCTTTCACACAGCTTTTGTTTTGGACAAACCTTCTTGACAATATGCCACGGATCCAAAGCAACAAGAGTTCTACGAGTTTTTGATGGGACTTCGATACTGGAAATGTATTCCTGCGGATTTGTTGAAAAACCAGAAACGTCAAAAACATATTTTGAGAAAAAGCCTGAACCCAGAACAACTTGAGGAATTTGAAAATTCAATACATCTGTATGAACTCAACAGTAATGTTGCCGCCCACAATAAGTACGTATATTGTTTTATATTCTTATGATTTAATAATAATGGTTGTCTATACACGACCAATGCAAAGAGTGACACAAGTTTTAACGCATGCGTTAGTTGAAAATTATACACCAACTCCCTGAATACAACAGGTATGCAATTACTCTAAGGGGTTGGTGAGTGAATCTTCTTATTATATTTTAGCCCACTGGATTCATACAGGACTCTGCAACAATATTTTTGTCAGTCGCAATAAAGCATTTCGTAGACAACCACTATGCAATTCACTGTCGTGGCTGAGTCCTAGGGGACTACAAGCAATCAATTACGTTTTAATTGTCTTTTAACTATTTGCTAATTGTGGTTACAAGTCCAAGAGACTTCGTATTGTGAAGAGTGTAATTTAGACAAATGGTTAGAAAATCTTCAAAATTATTTAATTGACGGAGCTTACTGAAACTATATTTCAACACATTATTCAAAATTAAACCCATAAATTAAGTGCCATATTTAGCTTTTTAGAGTCTCTGTTTCTTATTTTATACTATTTTTAAGAGAAAAGTTTTGTTGCTTTGACTATTTCTTTATCAACAGACACCTATTAAGATTTTTAAAGAAACATTCAGGCATACAATTGGAGCGTAAACAACAGCTGGCTTAAAGCTGTCTACAATGTCGTACAGAAGTTATTTACACGTACAATTATTACTTGCTAACCCATTAAATAGGAAGCTTTTTTATGCTGTAGGACTTAAAGACGTATCTGAGAGTGATACTGAATCTTAACCTGATCATGAAAGCAGCGACGACGACGACATTCTAGCTAGAATATATTGTACAAACTATACTAAGCTAAAATATAACCTAATATTTGATTTGTCGTTCTTTCTATTTGCCAGAAAGATGATCTGAAAACTACATCCTGATTTCATTGAAATTCCTGTTATCATTAAGAAGCACTCTTTACTTACAAAATACCTTTTGTAAATTGATTATGGCGTCCTGATAATGCTCACACAGAATATTGAAGTCACAGCAAATCTTGTAAACGGCAGCAGAGGCAAAGTTGTTGATATTGTCTTCATTTCATCACGCAACAGGCTCTACTAAAAGGACCACGTTAAGGCAATTATTGTAGATTTTTATTGTACGGAGGCAACGACATTGTAGTAACGTCACAAGGACGTAGATATGAGATTTTGCGTATTGAAGACAACAAACTGAATTTGAAAACTAAGCAGTATATTCAAGTTCAAGCATTTCCACTGGTTCGTAGCTAGGCAATGACTGTTTACAGGTCATAAAATATATACAATGATACTTAAAAACATATAGTAATAATAATTAAATGCATATACATTTTTAACATCTTTAAGCATGTAATAAAGCAAATATTTGAAGAAATGATATGATAAAGAAATTATTGCGTGTAACACATACGTTGCCCTGTCTTGGTTGGCTGCGTTTGAAAACCTTATGATTTTGGACTATGAAATTATCTAAGCAAATAGACTTTTACGTGTTCTACACCAGCGCAAATTGGAATTGCGGTGAAATGAGGAAAAATGATTACAAGAGCTTCAAAGCAGCTGCAGGGAAGAACGCCAAGCAAATATTAAACAACAAGTTGCACGTTGTTTATAAAACACAAATTTTGCTTTAACAATTTAGGTATTTTTTGTGATATACCGCCAACGTTTAGTCAATTCTGTCTATTTATTTATAGACAAAGTGTACATTTTCAGGGTGTACTATAAAATACTAAAATAGTGTGTGTACTATTTTTGAAAACATTGCACAGATTTGCTAGAAGTACAGTGTATTTCAGTAAAATTTTAACTCAAAAGTAGAAAACTCAAAAACAAGTATCGACATATCGTCAGTAATTATTGAATGTTCAAAATTATTAGTATTAAAAATATTGTACATATGTAAATTCTAGCTGATATGTATAAAAAGGGTTTGATTTTGTAGAAATAAGTGCATTTACAGGTAATAATTGTCCTAAGTAGGTCAGTAATACACACAGCTTATGAAATTGCTGAAATACTTAAATCGTACTTAAACTCTAGGTTAAAAGGTTTCTTTTCGGCGCTCGGCGATTTTCTTAAGAATAACAAAAACTTTTAGATAAAGCAGTTGTAAATAAGGAATAAAGTCAGTTGCGTTCTTTTTCAATGCATCGTCTTATACGTAAAAATTTAAAACGGCAAAAAACTTTAGTTAACATGAAACAAAAGATATACTGCGCCGACTTTAAAGTCATGAAAAAGAAATTTTTCAAAGATAATTCTAGCTATGCTAATACCTTATTCTGTATTGATGCATTTTCTGAGAAACTCTACTGCGGTTTTATTAATAACGTAAAACCAGAGTCTATTGTCAAAGCTTTCAGAAACATTTTTTTAGAGTCAAACAAAATTCAAATATTTTTATTCACAGATTAAGGTGCGTGAACTTTTATTTTCTAACCTAATAAAAAATCTAAAACCCATTATACAGTATATGCCAGTGCTAGGTTTGATTGCATAGAAACTGGCTTGACTTTATTATATTTATTTGAATACAGGTACAGAGTTTAAAGCCAAGTCGTTTAGAACGTTCCTCAAAAGCCATGAAATTAAACACTATATTACGTACAGCGAGACAAAATCAAGTATTGTAGAGCCAGTAATTAGGTTAGTCAGTCAGCATGGTACGTCTATATATATATAGTTGCAATATGTAAGAGTCACGTTTACACGTAATATATACTTCTATTGTTTGGTATAGGACTCATTCGACGGATTGCTAGATACATGACTAAGAGGAATACTACTAGGATCGTAGATATTTTTCCGGCATTTGTAAGGACGAATAACAATAGCTTTCATTTAACAATTCAAATGGCGCCTTCCAAGGTTAACCAGTTAAACGAGAACCATGTTTGAAGGACAATGTTTTCAGATATAAGAACACAGAAAAAAAAGGAATTCGCTATGCGACCTAGTTAAAATTAGCCGTAAAAAAATCCTTGTTGACAAAGGTACAAATATCATTAGATCATAAGTACGCAAATAAAATATTTATATATATAGGCATATATTTTGAGTTTAACATGTATTTGTCTTTTTATTTCAAACAGGTTTCAGCCAGTCGTACTCAAAAGAGCTTTTTGTTGTAAAGTCAGTGAATTTTAATACTAAATCTATAACCTACTACCTTAAGGATCTGAATAACACGCCTGTTACAGGTGCATTCTACAGCGAAAAGCTAAGCCAAGCCTAATATTCGCTAAGATAAAACCATCTGGATTCTTGCTTTTTATTTTCAAAGCTATTAAACAGCAATATTTTCAAAAACGAAGACTAGACAGCCATTATTGCTCACCTCTAGATCGAGATCCTATGGGTTTAGAAAACATATATGTGACAGTTGCAAGTAAACAGCAAAATAGCAATTATACAGACAACACTTTAGCTAGCTTTGTATGTGTATTACCATATCTCTTAGATCTAAAAAACTACGACGTTAGACTTGCGAGCCCCAGGTATACTTTAAGCCCACAACATGCAATATTGCAACTCGTTAAGAGACCACTAGCACGTAAAGTGCGAACCACAGCTGCCGTAGACGTAGAAGCGAATGGAAAATTATTCCTCTACTACAAGCCAACTGTCAAGACAATTCTCATATTTCAAAAACAAGAACCAAAATTAAAAGAAATGATGAGTGGATTTACTTTAAAGTTAAGGCTGCACCAAGACACCATGCCGTTTGACTATGCACAAAGAGCATTGGGGTTAGATCCTAGCAATAAACATATACTACTTTAGACCCTGTCCCCATCAAACAGTGTTATAGTTGAAATTTTAACTATTCTTGAAATGTTTTTTAAGCAAAGCAGAACAAGATTTATGTCAGAAAACCATCTGCCGTATGAAAATGTACTTGACTTAGACTTAAATAATATTTCAATGGGCACATATTTTAATATTTTTGGGCTGAAAGGTGTCAAATTATGGACATTATTATACAGTTATAGCATAAGTTTGGAAACTTTATGATGTTAAGAAGAAAAATTAATTTCAGGGACTCTTATTTTCGTAAATTTTGTAAACGTTTCAACGCTGAGATGGTTGAGCGTAAGTCTTATAATTTAAAGCTAAAGATCTAATTTCCTTTTGGTAAAAGTAATAAAAAGTGAAAGTTAAAGTTTAAATGCAATGAAAACGAGAATGTGGTATTGCCGGACCCTATTGCTATGTGGTTAGGACTACAGCAACACGACAAGTTTTATAATGGCGAGTCTGAATTTGACGTTGACGAAGAAAAATAAACCAAAATTGTAGACAATGCATACATGAACTTACTCATTTTTTAGAAATATGCAAACTTTATGCCAGTAAAGGAAGCAGAAGAACTCGATATGGATCACGTCATACAAAAAAATTAACCGTACGCTGTTAGCAAGTTTGTGAGCAGACACGCGTGTGCAGTTTGAACATGCTAATTGACATCTCAGTATAGCAGACCTACAAGAAGACATGACAATACAGCTTCCAGTACTTGTAAATTGGTTTTTTGGCTTCGATGACAATTTTGTATTTAAACCTGGTAGATCTGCGCAACTTAGGCAGGAATTAGTGAAGGAAGAAAAACAAGAAATGGAAAAAGAAGAATTTGAAGAGGATGTTGAGCCTGAAAACACTGTTCTAGAGAAAAACTGCTTGTACTATGCAGTGAATTTAAAAACCAGCTATATGCTTCTCATTCACTACCGTTACTTTGAGCAGTTGATATATCGACTGATTACACTAGTAGGACAGTCCACAGCTTTTTCCTTATACTATTTTTGCTACTTCACAGACAGCAGCACTAACTTATAAGTTTTAGTTAAGTAAATGAGTACCGTTTCTTTGTGCAACTTGATGCAAGTACTCAAACAATCGTTGTGTTGCAGTTAAGATCTCGCAATTTTTGAACAAACATGATGCCACTAAGTATAAAAGGAGAAGACGTTTAAATTTGTCTGTTATTTTTATCTGACCTTAGAAGTGACAACATCAAATATTTTATAGTGCAAGTTGTAATATCCTAATTATTGCAAACCCGTCAAAATGCAATAAAGACAGCTTGCTTAGTCAATACTGTATTCTTAAGTGTATTTCTGTAAGTAAAAATATAAGCAACAAAATCAAAATAGGGACAGGATTTACAGTATTTAAAACCGCTGAAACCGTAGGAAATATATCAAGTGGTTCAAGCATCGAAGAAACTCAATACCTTGAGCCTAAAGGACCACGAAGAGCTAACAAACAAACACGTAAAAGCCGTAAATGCAGAGTTAGTCATTGCCACATTTTATGCAGTTACCACAAAAGCTCATTTCAAAAGCAACCAGCTTGAGAAACCCAGAGTGAAGGGGGAAAGATAGTGTACCGTCTGTACACCATATTTTCCCCTTCACTCTGGGTGACTCAAGCAGAAGAGTCGAGGCGCAGGCCTGTCATAAAAAAGCTTAAATAAAAAGTTGACTTAGAAGAACCCCAGTCTTTTGTGTGAAAAGGACTGTATCAAGCAAAAGTTCCACCCAAACTGGAGCTGGGCGTAGACGCCGATTTAACTGACGACGATAAGACAAAATCTCCAGTTTATTGATATACGTGATATTCTACATTTAGACTACTACAAAGCAGTATTAAAAGTGTGTTATCAATTCCGCACACCATGAAAACCCAAGGCTTTTACGATGAACTGACAGTGTACGAAGGATCCCAGAAGTCTATACAAAGCAACCTAGTGCTTGAAAAACTTCCCTTGACGAACATTATGGTTGAAGATACACCAGAATACTATTTTTATTATACAGTACTTAGTCTAAGGGATACTGAAAATCTTTCACATATTTGACATATTAAAATCCTCTGTAAAATACTAAAATTTTAACGAATCTTACTTGCAACTCACTTGCCGTGTAATTTTTAGCGACAGGAAAGCAATCACTGCTACGAACAATGCCGCTTCGTGTTCAATGCTGTTTTACGGCCTATTGAGTAACATGGAATTGTTTTAAATGGCAAACTCGTGGGGGACAACTCTAATCACTATGCTATAGGTTCGTACTTAAACAGAAAACTTTTATTTAATCCTATTGAGAAGACAAATAGGATTTTAATTGAGCTGTACTACCCAAACTTTACTCCAGATGAATTAAAAAAACTAGACAACGGATTTTTGGCAAGATACAATATCGCCTAAGAGTCAAACCCGTTTATTATGGTGGGAAGACCCGAGTCGCCATTCTTTGAACAAACGCGAATGCTGCCTGGAGAAACGGATATAAGAATCATCATGGACTGATCGCACACTGCCTTCCGCATCTATGCTGAAATTGAATTGCGGACTTGTTATTCTAGTTGTCTTTTCCGTGTAGACATTGTCAATGCTGTACTGTACGTGAAGCGGCAGACAGTATCCCTACTTGCAATTGAGAAGCATATACTTAATCTAAACAACGGAACTATGACGTATCCATGCCTTGAACCTGGGATCAAGAACTTTGTCATACCATCTGGAGTTAGTTCACATTTATTAAATAACTTTATTAACGGTAGGTTGCCGCACTATATTGTTTTTGGACTTGTAAATTAAAAAGCATACTTGGGAAAACTGACAAAGTCATTTTGCAACTTTTAACACTTTAACCTCAGCAAAATTACAGTATCAATAGACCAAAAAGCAATAGAATACAATACTTTGCCAGTAAGCTTTAAAGATTCGTCCGGTAATGGCAAAGATAATTACTTACTTGGTTTGAACACATTAAAAAAACCTAGGAAAAGCTTAGGAAATTATATATCTCAAAAAGAACTACACTCATGTAAGAGTTTATTTTGCATTTAAGCTGAAGCCTAGACAGGCAAATGCTTTAATTGTAAACAAATCTGGTCAAGTTCAAATCCAATTGAAGTTTAAATCCGCATTGTCCAAGTCCGTTACAGCTATACTGTTTAGCCAGTACCAGAACGTCATTGAGATTAATAATAAAAGCAATAAACAAGTCATTGTCAACTTTTAAGTATGCAGAACTATCAAGCACAATCTCTGATCAGCAAAGACAATTGTGCATAAAACCAAATGTGAAAATTTAAGAATTGTCTGTTGCTAAATAGAAGCTGACTGACCAACAACAGCAACCACGCAGAATAAATACAGCAGAGTTGGAGCAGGCCCAGCGAGACAGATGGTTCAAAGTGGATCAAAAAACCAGGGCCGGGCGCTTTTTAGAGCCGGGCGTGAGCTCAGGAGCTCGGTGCAAAAATTAGAAATTGCACATACAATATACTGTTTCAGTTTAATTTTTTAATTGTATTGTATGAAGGAACATAGTGACTTGTGAACGTTACATTCATTAGGTCTTACTTTTAATTTACTTCTTTGTACAAAGTTCCTGCGATAGTGTGAAATTAAAGAGCTTTATTGCTCTCATAGAGTACCTAAATGATAAGTTTTAACTATTGGTTTGTGCTCTAGATACCAGCAACCTCTTTAAAGCTAGATATTATACTGCATTACAGCAGGTTTCTTTAGTGTAAATATTACATGCCCTACGACAGAATGGAGTTAAAGTGCTATTGGCTTGTCAATTCCAGCACTAAGAAATCGAATTGTCATCCTATCACCTTAAAAAAAATAATTTTTAAGTTGCAGTATTGTTTAAAAACAACTTTTTTAATAGTACGTTATTTTATAACCCATCAAAAAGTATTAAAAATGTTTTAAAGTTAACCGTTTATGTTTATCCTTGTTTAATTTGTACGCAATTTTCAAAAGCATTAAAGTTTTCCTATTTTGACAATTATATCTTAAAATTCAATTCTTGGTTTTTTAAATTTAAGCTAATGATTTTCATGAAACATTTAAAAGTTAAACAACTTAGAGGTCTTTGTTAAACAACGCATTTCTGAAAAGAAGAATATACGTTTTTTTATTAAGTCGGTTTCTGAAAAATATTGCAACGATCACAAAACTATTAATTTTATCAAAACCAGTTAAAAATTGTAGCCTGCAGACAGAATTGAGGACTAAACAATATATTTGAATATAGCGTACATTAATATTAGCCATTCACCCAGGTCATTCCGGGAACAGGGTCATTTATGTATTCTTCTCATAAATTATAGAAATCAAAAATTATCATAAATTAGAGTGAGCAAATTTCTGGTCAAAATCCAATCAGGTATTTCATCACATATTTAACAAGATTAGCGTTCCTATTCTACAAAAAAACAACACTGCATATTTATTTTGACATTGAATAATTAGCATGTATTTATTTATATGGTAGATAACGCATTTTGGCAGTAAAGAATCAACAGTTTTTGGTTAATACCACCTTAGTAATTCTTTAAAACAAATTGACATTAAAAATACAGTAAATTTGTTTTTATCGCTTATATCCTAAAATTGTGTTACTTAAATGTTTTTCTTGTTGAGGTATTCACGTTATTACATTATATTTCTACATGATTATGCAACGAAACCTTCACCACAAGCAGCGTTATGGCATACTTGCACATTTCTCTTAAACATCTTTTTCTTAGGCATATTGTTTTCCTGGACGTTTTTTGCCTAAAAAGTCTCCTTTGTACTTTGAACCATAAATATTTTTTTACACTATTAAATTTACACACTAGTTTTATTTTTGGACAACTTATGCATTTGTACACATACCTAAAAATATACAAACTCCGTAAACGGTGGTATAAAAAATGTTACTTTTTTACTAATTTTTACTAATTTATTGTATTAACGTTTGAAAACAATGACTAGTGTATAATTTTAGTAATTTAATTTTAATTATAGTATAACAACTTTCTTAGAACGAAGTTTAGACAAAAGTGCACAACAAAAATGCAAACAGGAGGAAAACAAAACGCAAGAAATTGTCCAGACGGAAAACGTTCAAGGTAAAAATCTCCCAGAACAAGACCTTGGCTTTTTTTTATTTTCAAGAACTATTACAAAAACATTAGCAATGATATTTTAATCTCTTGATAATTTAAAAAGCTTATATTAATTCAAAAAGTCCAAGTAATAGCTATCTAATCTCAAGAAGCCTATTAACTATATTAGCAAAATATAAAGCAATAAATGCGGCTTTCAGAAAATGAGATGGAATAAAAACATCCGGCGCTTTGTTCCGGATTTGGTGACTGTGGGCACAAAGTAGATGCTGAGCTTACAGCATATTGACTTAGTTACTGGTAAGCAATGCTTTTTAGATTCTAACTAAAAATTATACAGCACTTTTCCCTCGCACGTGCGGACGATAGAAAGTTGTTTTAATTTAAACGGTTCAAAAATGTGACCTGTAGCTAGTGACTTGCAGCCATATATACAGACAGACAGACAAACAAACAGACAGCCAACACCGTTAAAATAGATTTTACTATGACCATTCGTACCCTGGTCCCAGTCTTACCATGACCAATCGTACCACATAATCGTCCGTACATTTGTACTGAATTATGTTTATTCGCAGTAGAGGTAAAATGTTGGTGCCGGTTGTTGGCAGCGCAAGTAAATTATAGGTATGCACACTAGTGATATAGTTTTAAGCTGTTTGAAGACATCCTGCCTATGCTTAAACAAGAAAACTAAGAAAGGTACCGAGATAAAAAGACTTGATTAGGTTGTTGATAAGAAAATATAATATAAGATTGTCAACATTATGTCGTTGCTTTCTTTCCGGGGTACAAATGGCCAGGGTACGGCTGGGACAAGGGTACGACTGGGTGGGGTACGAATTTTGAAAGTACGACTAGCAAAGAAACCGAAAAAGGCATACTTGAAATTTTGATATTTGAAGAACGCAATTATGGACGATCCCTGAATATCTATTACCAATATAGGTAGGCACATTACATGTATGTTAAAATAGGCTGGCAAAGATTTTAATGTTAGAAATGGGGGTGCTTAAAACTATGAAATTTGAAGGAAGTCATTATGGACGATCCGTGAATATCTATACACAATATAGGTAGGCTCATTACATGTATGTTAAAATAGGCTGGCAAAGATTTTAATGTTAGA